>JAHMML010000012.1:3950592-3964420 GCA_020341155.1 Eciton burchellii | reverse complement strand
AACCAATATGACGTTTTCTCCAGTTCTGGCAAACTCCGTTAAAGAGTGCGCGGTATGGTCGTGTAGGGCACTCCGTTCCAAGTGTGTAAGGTGGACTAAGATGGCCACTTCGTGTTCCATGTGTCTTAATGCTTAATATCGCTAGTTATTGCCAACTTTGCCCCCTTCTTCCCAGTTCCACCCAACTTGTTGAAAGATGGACTTTGGAAAGTCTGCTTTTGCCATATGTGGCACGCTATATAAATTAACGATATTTTTATATTAACTGTGTTAACTGAGTTAACTGTGTTATTTGTATTAACCGTGCTAACTTTCTTGAGTTGACTATGCCAACTGTGCTAATTATGTTAACTACGTTGATTAGATTAAAGACGTTAACTATGCTAATATGTTAAAACTAATATGTTAATGTTAAAGCGCCTTTGATATAAATTCGCTCCAACAATGTTTAGATGTTTATTTTATTCGCCGACTCGAGGATAGCGTGACGTGTAAAGACCAGAGTCGTAGAATATACAACGATACTTTTTAATTGGCAAAGGAATGAACAGTTATATGTCGATGTATATGTCGATGCTTACTCTGTACGAGAGACCGTTGGCTCGGATATTTTGCAACGCTCTGTGTCTCTCCTTGTATCTCTGCGGACCAAGTAAGCTGAGTATCCGTTTCTTACCGCGCTGCGAGAACGAACGATGTCATCCTTCCTGGGCACGAGTCTTCGGCTGATATGTATATTTACGTGCTCCTACCCAGGAGTCCTCTGCTTCGAGAAGGTTCGAGAATCTTGCGAGRGAACGATCGTCTCTCCGAATCCGCGATATAGCCTCGAGAACCCCACGGGACAACGATCGTCGGTCCGAAACCGTAACACTGACCACGTTAATTACGCTGACCACGTTGACTACGCTAACCACGTTGACTACGCTAATCACGTTGACTACGTCGACTGCGGTTATCACTTTAACTGTATTAACTGGATCGTTATATTATGTTAATTGTATACTTAAGATTGGACACGAGTCTCTTAAAATGACCTGTAATGGCGTTATATGGTCACTCATGGCCAATTATGCCGAAGTTTGCCCCGGAATTATCGGTTCTTCGAATCATTGTCCATGTGTGTCAAGTTTGATATTGTGTGCCACGGAATGATAAAGATGGCCAACGTGGCCTTGATCTATAAAAGTTCATTGCGGCAAATTGTGATAAAAAATGATCGATGATGTTCAAGAATATTACACCAATGTGTATCCCGAATAGCCGGATCTGACAATCTTGACGTTTCGTCTCAGGTATGATCGGGTATGGCACGCGATGCTCCGAGTGAACATCTGTAGCCAACGTACGCCTAAAACTGTTCCGAGTGTCGTGTTATGGCCCGGTACGACCAATTGTGTCTATATTTGCCCCGTTATTACCAGTTTCGTCCAACTGCGAAAAGGTTCCTCAGGTTTTGCCGTACGTGGCATAATGTGCTAAGAATGGACGACGGTCTCTTAAAATGGTCTATGGAAGCTTCGGATGATCACTGATGACCAAGTAAGACCATTTGTGACTAACTTTGCCTCAGAATTCCTAATTCTGACCAACTTTCTTGATATGAGTCCGGTTTCCAATTGTATGCCACACTGTGACAAAGATTGTTCGACGTACCCTGATATGGCCTATTATGGACTTATGATCAGCGATGCTCAAGGATGATCGATTATGTTCGGAAACATTGAGTTTGTCCGATGGTATCACGGTATCTCCAGTTCTGACTTACTCTGTTAAAGAATGGTCATGAGTGATCGTATTGAGCCTTCATAGGCAATTTCGAGACTCTTTTGTCCATTCTTAGCATATCGTACTACGTAGACGAAACCTGACGTATCTTTTCAAAGTTGGACGGAACTGGCAATAATGGGGCAAATTGGCAAACATTAGTCATACTACATTTTGACTAAACGTACGGGACATTTGGTAACCCTCTCAGTCCACGTTTCAGCATTGTTAGCTGTTCAGCAGTGTGCCTTACATGATCATACCTCGCAATCTTTAATACATTTTGTCAGAACTGCGGATACTGTGGTACTATTGTGGTACATCATACATGATGTTTCTGATCATAAATGATCATCCTTTAGCATTGCTGGTCATAATGGTCCATAATAGGCCATCTTTAACTATCTTTCGCGTAGTGTGCCATACGATTTCAAACTTGAGACATGTCGACGAAGTTTGTCCGAACTGGCAATTCTGGGGCAAACTTAGCCGTAAATTGTCATATTTGGCCATCATCATATTAAGCCTTTTTAGACCATTAAGAGACTTTTGCTCATTTTTAGCTTATCGTCCCACGTATGGCAAAACCTGACGTATTTTACCAAACTTGGGCGAAACTGGCAATAATGGAGCAAATTTGGCAATAATTGGTTACACTGGTCTTTAACTAGACATACGGGACATTTAGTGGCCTTCTTAGTTCACGTTTCTCCTTGTTTGGCACAGTGTATCCTATATGACCATACGCATTCTTTAACAGTTTGTCTGGAGATACTGAACTAGATTATTGCTCATATTTCATGTTTCTGATCATAATTCTGATCATAATGCAACGAGCTAGATTAGAAACCACACTCGTGGTTTCGCTTTCGAAGCGGTAACGCCGTTATCGCTTTCTTTCTCAAACTTGGACCTCACATGAGAATCACGTGCTACGGTACACGCTCCTGGGGTAATTACGAGTCCGTAACTTGTTGAAATGTCATATCGGGTTCACGAAAAGGATATTCAGTATCATCGAACTGTGTCGCAACACCTTCTCGCTGTGTTGCATACAAGCAACGGAAAGTGTAAGATCGATACCTGGTACATCGCGCTGACTCGCACGCCGCGTGCAATTTCCGAGCTAAAGTGCTCGATCCAAGGAACGCTGTCGATGTAGCATTTCTTGCATCCCACACTGATCACGCGTATCGCGGCGTTTCCTCGTGGTGTCATATACACACGAGTCTGCTAGTTTATTTTGAATCCAATGGATCACTGTCCAATTCTAGGACGATTCTTTGAGTTTATGTGCTACTATCATGTCTGAAGATCTGCDTAAACTTATTACGGAGCAGACCGATRCRATCGGTCTGATCAAATGCGTCTTCRTTAATTATAAGAAGCTTCCAAAACCAAACTTCGCGCTTCCAAGAACGAGAGCACGTCTGGCTGATTTAAAGACGCTWTGGAAGGARGCTCGACRTTTCCATGGTAGGATCACTCTTGGRGCAACGTCTGAGGACAGGAAGAAGCTATCTTACTTTCTCCGAAACGAATTCCTCGTTCCGAGAATGCTTACAACGAAGCTGCGGACTAGCTTCAGGAAGCAATAAGCAATTTTGTAAAAGCGGAAAGTCCTACATGCGACAATAGTACTGACTCTATCTTTCACGACGAAATGAAATCGTCCTCGTTAAAACTGCCGCTTATTGCATTTGCAACATTTTCTGGTAAATTTTCCGAATGAGAAGATTTCTACCATACTTTCGAATCTCTAGTCGATTCGAATGACACGATATTGAGTATATTAAAGTTTCACTATTGCAAGTCGAACGTTACCGGTAATGCATTGTTGATCAATAGATTGCAAATTTCTCCCGAAAATTATACCGCTACGTGAAAGATATTGGTGACGGAATATGATGATAAAAGAGCATTAATACATGCGCACATTCACTCATTCGCTACTTTGCCGAAGGGCAAATCCGAAAGTGCTACCGAGTTAAAGAAACTGCGAGATGCAGTATCAGTCGCGCTCGTAGTGTTGTCGAATCTCGGATGTCCCGTCAGTTAATAGGGCCATCTCTTAGTATATATTATCACAGAGAAATTTGGCTCAAAAACACGAACAGAATGAAATCTAAAACGTACGAAGGAATATGCCTCGTACCAAGATATAGACGCATTTTTGCCGTTGTATTCGCGAATTTTCCGACTCTACGGATGCGTCTAATATCGTTACCGATAATTCGCTAAATTAATGTTGTTCCTTTGTTATCAGCGTATCGGTTCTTAGATGCGTCAATTATATCGGCTCGCATAGTTTAGCAAAATACGAGGAATTTCTGTCGATGTCAGTCGGGCAACGCAGTACTCTTGCTAGAAAAAAGCAAGTTTGCTTCAATTGTTTATGAATCATTTCACATTGAAGTGTCCATGTAAATCGCGATGTATGCATTGTCGTCGCATGCATTCGTTACTACATCTCGCAGTAATGTAACCAACCACCTAGCGCCAATTGCAGACGATTCAGCAGTGCAAAAGCGCTCAAACTTCTTCCCTAGCCATCGGAATCGGCTACGGTCGCTAATGTTCAACGGCAACAGACGTTCCGCGTGCGTTTGATATACTTCTCGCTACCGCATGGGTATATCTTCGCGGAAAGTTGCTGCGTTAAAGTCCGCGCGTTACTCGATCAAGGATCTCAGTTTTATTTCCGAGTCTTTCTGTTAGATTTTGCGAACGACACGACGATATGACGATCTCCAAATACGTTGCTTTAGAACAAATTATGCCGGCCATGCGAGGTCAAAGGTTATGCTCGGTCTAGCCTCTTGTAACAAATTGAAACCGATGTTCCCGTTAACGGCGTACGTCTTTAAGAACTTTACGTTTTACACAGCTTCGGCAGTTCCGCTTCCCAAATGGTGGCCACACTTACGCGGTCTCTCATTGGCGAATCCGAATCCAGCGAGTAAAGAACCGATTCATTTGCTAATCGGAGCTGATTTGTATGAATCACTATTGTTAGGCGATCTCCGTCAGGATCCGTTGGGCACACCCACGGCCCAAAAAACCGAACTTGGCTGGATCATATCTGGTCCGATAGATATTGGTCCGCGCACTGTGTTTAAAGCTCATGTGTCACATTGCATCCCCAAATGCAACACAGATTCGTTGCTATGGAAATCTTGGACGGATGAGAAGATTTCCGCTGAAACTCAAAAACCTACTGCACATTACGTTGATTGTGCGAGCAACTGGAGACTGCCCCATCGATATTCTAACTGGCCTCGGCTAGTTAGAAGGACGGCTTACGCTCGTACATTTATTGAAAATTCGAAACGAAAAAAGAATGTCCAACTTGGGAAGGAATTATTGATTCCGAAAGCTAGTTCATTAAGGACATTGAACCCTATGCTGGGAGAAGATTCATTTACTTCATCTTGGCAGGCGGTTACGAAATGTCGCAGTCGGATATTGCGTTATCAGGTGTCCTCTCCATTTCGGAGGGGGCGATATGTTAAGGATTTTTATATGCGTTGTCTTTGCTTTGGAATGTTCTTGACGCAAACAAACATATATCGAATATGAATCGATACAAAGCCAAGAGATTAGGTCGCAACAGTTGCCGGAATAGAAAAAAAGCATCGTTATCGCTCGGCAGTTACCAAGCGACGAAAAACAGTGTCTTCAGTGTCCTGCGAGAAGCGAGAAGCAATGATAGTATATTTGTTACTTAGATAGAGCGAGTATCCAGATATTGTAACTGTTAAGTTACAAGTTGTTTGACGATTACAGAAGGTTTTTTTGTTTTCTACGATTCTTGTCTTTGCTAAACACACTCTCCGTCGAACCGGCAATAAATAAATATTTGAATGGTGTTACGCGAAACATCAAAAACGCGGTAACATCTGGGAACATGTCTTCCCGCTTTGACGAAATGCGCTCGAGTGTATATCGAAATGGACAGCGAATTTATCGCGCGTTTGCCAGAAGTATATCCTATAACTTGGGAACGCGATTTCCATATATTTGCTAAGTGGCCACCCTCTCACTTACCTTCGTCAACTGCCACGCGCCTCTAAATATCAAGATAGCGATTTTCATTTTGCAGATGCATGTCGGCTATCAATACGCGTTAGCGACCTTGAATTATAGCGATGTGCGTTGTACTACGTATAGTGATACGCGCATATTTCTCCAGATTTCGCTTGCGATTCATCGCATTGCGACGCTTGCTTTTCGCGGATTGTATCTGCATGAAAACGCAGAGCTAACTGGGAAACGCCAAGTTCCGAGCTGACAAAGGGCAAATAGAAAGAAATATCATCCCGGCAAACCGAATCTCCGCTGCGTCTCGTTAGTTGTTCGATTGACTCAGCCGCCGTTATTCCTCAACGTATTGCTGTCTACGATATAATTTACCGTTTAAAACGCTCAAAATGCCCTAGTGCTAATTAGCGAGACGATATTGTATGTATTTACGATAGCTATACCGAGCATTACATGTTCCCCTCTCTCTGCCGGATCTCTCATCGCTCGCCCTCGTTTCTCAGCAAACTTTCACGTTTGTCTCACGCAAGGCAACTTCAGCAAAGGCATCAGCAATTCCCCGCGATCGCATCCTCGCACCTGTTTCTGTGAGATCGACGAGGCATGCATTGGGGAAAGAGCTATCGACGTATGGATCTCGACGATGATTTTACGCGTTGTCAATGGCTGACACTACCCTCGATGCATTCCTTGATATTTTCTTCGATCCGAAGCCTTGCCTTTGCCTTCTCGAATAAGGAGTCCCACACTCGTAGAATGAGCGAAATCTTCGATTAGTCGACAAATTCGATCAATGCGACAATCTCTACGAAGAAATGAGCGCACCGACCGTGATCGGTCGTGCGATTGACTTTTTTTTTAACATCAAATATTTATTACAACTATTGCTATATATAGAACGTTCAGCAATATATTTGTCCAAATAATTATGTCAGAGAATATATGTATCCAGTATCATATTCTTGTATAATACATATACATATGTATGTACATATATATATGTATATGCATACATTGTATATACGCAAGTATGCTATTCAGAAATGTTTAACTATGGAATATTAGTTTAGTAGATCTATAGGTCTTTTCTTGTTGAGTCTTATATTACTATAATATACTACGATGCATGAGTATCGTAGCAAGACATACAGATTACATTCATCAATACAATATCGGTTGTTTCCTGTTCTTGCGCAACGTTTTGTTTAGTGATATCTTGTAAAGGAGGAGTTTTTAGTGCTTGTACATATGAATAAGAAATTACTTGCATTCAGATTGCACATTGCTAGTTAATGAAGCTGGAGAATTTATTACCTTTTTCCTTTGTGGTGAGAACATGTTCCTTTGTAGTTTCTTAGCCAGTTACGCGAATCGTGATAAATGTTAAAACCCGTTTCGCGGATCATTACCATTGAATCATTTCGCGTTACAGAATTATTACTAGATTATTTATATACCCGCATGCAACAAATGCGTATGCATACACGCATACGCATACGCATACGCATACGCATGTGCATACGCACATATACATACATATATATATGTATGCAATTATCAAAATAGATGAGCACAAAACTCACATCATATTCACGTCATTTTTTCCGCGGAGCGACATATATCATGCCGTGCATATTTCGCCAGTTTGTGCAACGGATTTTATGAAGGAATTTGCGATAAACCATTGTGAAATATTCGCGGAAGGCCACGCAATTTCGATCCATTCCATTCTGCATGAAACTTAGTGGAATTACATATTACCGTAATCCGCGACCGACGTGGGAGAGTATCCTCCGTTTCTAGGACCGATAAAAACCCTCTCAGCGAATTCAGAACTTTAATATTTCTGAAGGGGATTTCCGAAATCGAGAGCAATGTAAATGCAAGACTAATTTCGTCGGGAATGTCAGGCTATAGCTATATCCCGCTAAAGGGTTTTCTTTCTTCATTCTCGCCTAGCTTTGCTCGCGATATACGCAATATCTTCTCGATGTAAAGCAATAACGCGGAATATATCCGGATTTCGCTGCAGCTGCATTGACCTGTGTGATAAAATAGAAAGTAATCGATCCGTTCACCAAGATTCTATATAATTTCTTTTTATGTACTACTATTATCAGTTTGCTCATTGTTTATTTAACTCAATTAGAACGATATTTTGCCAAACTTGCACAGAACTGTTGTGTACGGACAAACTTGGTCATACTTGGTCATACTTGGCCATAACATACAGGACTATTACAAGCCATAGTAGGCCATGTTTGTTATACTTGACAAAGTGTGCTATACTTACAGTGCATACTTATTGACATTATTTGTCAGAAACTTTGTCAGAACTGATAACGCTAGGGAAAAATTGGCCACACTTGGCCATAATTAGCTATAATTGACCAAACTAGGAGATAATGAATCATACTGATCCATTCATAGCCAAACTTGACATGTCTGGCCATGCTGTGCAATAAGTATGCATATTGACACGAAACTGGCTATTTCTGACATATTCAACCACAATTGCTCACAATTGCTTATACATAGCCATAATTGGACCGTTCCGCGCAATATTAAGCCATATTTTACCATACTTGACATAGTGTGCCATACTTTGCCAAACTTGGTCAGAACTGATATTACTGGAGCAAACTTGATCAGAATTGCTCATACTTGGTCATAACTGGACATACTGGCTTATTAGGCCATTTTAGGCCACTTTTGTCCATTCATGGCATAGTGTACCATGCATGATCAAATCTGACATTTTTTTGCTTGACTTTACCAAACTTAATCAGAATTAGGGATATTGGAGCAAACCTAGCCATCCTTGATATACTTGGCCACAATTGACGATAATTGGACATCCTTCACTATAATTGCCTATGCTGGACCGTTATAGGAGTCATATTAGGCCATGTTTGTTCATACTTGGCATAATGTGCAATATATAATCAAAACTATCACGTATTGACGAAATTGCTCAGAAATGGTAATACTGGGGCGTATTTGGCCATAATTGTTCATACTTTGTCATCACTGGACATCTTGACCATTCTAGACCATTTAAGGTTATTTTTGTCCTTACATAGTGAACAACATATGGCAAAATCTGACATACCTTCCCAAAGTTGATCGGAACTGATAATACTAGATCTTATTTGGCCATAATCAATCATACTTGGACATAATTGGACATACTGGATATATAGGACATATTAGTTCACATTTGAACTGGACCCCTCTTCGAATTCCAATCAGCAGACGCTGAAATGCTGACTGGAAGTTCACTGATCAAAAAATGGCGTGTTGATAATGATGGAAAGATCCGACGAATCATTACCGAGTGCGTACAGCGGCTTTGAGTTGAGACACGCTTCTATCTAGCATAAAAGCGTCAGTTCTTTGTACGTTAGAATTTGATCTCCGATCATCCAGCGTAAATGATGACTTGATAGATTTGATACCAGTTTCCGATAATCGCTTCCCTTCAAAATGAGAAGCTGAAGGGGCAGAGGAAGATAAAGAACCCTTCTATTAGCTTTCCATCTAGGAGGATGAGGACGGCAATCCTTAAAAAAGTCCGAGACGGCCCGGAACATGTTCCGCAATTGTCGTTCGACTTCCCTAAAGTTGATTCCGTCACTTTTGAGGTGCACACAGAATCCTCGTCGTGCAACGAATCGATCGAGTGCAGCTAAAATTTTAACAGAGAGATCTCGAGATAGATCTCCAAATAAACTGCCTTCGTTGACATAAATAGACAGATGTAGGCTTTGTAGAATTTATGCTTGCGTCTCTTGAGTGCGCGGATCTGGATTGGTCCAACATCGTCTATTCCTAATCAAAAGGAATTCGCTTTGGACACGATCTTTCGGTAAATATCGCATTTATTAAGCCATGATTCCTTTGAACCTAGCATATCGTACATATTGTCTAATCTCTGACTCTATAAGGCAATTTGAATGTACAATCGCTAGTAGTGACGAGACAGTACACTCCAGATCAGTTGCGGTGTAATGCGAGTGCGTACACGTCCCGTACTAATAACAATGACAGATGACTATTCTTCGCAGGATGCTTTTCTGAAAATGACAACGGCGCATTAGTAAACCGGCCGCCAATTCTTATCAGCCCATTTGTTGATATAAACGGTCGCAAAATTAGGTTTGGTGACACTTGCAATCTACGTGCTGATAAGCGCTGCGTGTTCCTTCGCAAAATCCTGTTGAACAATACTGAACGATTGTAAGATAATAACCATCTGAGACATAATACCGTTACTCGAATTAGACAGGTAGACTAAACGAATTAGACTAAACGAAGAAAAGCCGACAGAGAAACTTGTTATGGATGACTTGGCTAACTAAAGAAATATACGCATACCGTTCTTTTATGACATTCGTATGAATCGGATTTTCAGTGGATTTTCAGCCTCTTCAAACTTCAAAGAGAGCTTCCATCCATGATGGTTCTCGCCATCACAGTGATTTTTCGCTGAACTCGTTGACTGATAGATCTCGCTTGGCAAGGTCTGCTGGATCTTCGGTTATAGCCACATAGTATCAACGATTCGTTGGGATTAAATCTTGAATTGTTGGCACTCGGTTGCAATAAAAGGCTCCCATCGAGATTAATGAGCCTTTATCCAAGATAGGACTGCGCTAGCGTCATTTTACACATAGAACATATCCTCGGAAAAATGTAAGCCGTCTGCCATTCTTCGAAGCAGATGTGCAGCTAAGAGAGCATCATACAATTTGAGTCGCGCAATAGATATCAGCTTTAAAGATGCATCTTAGCCACCAGTAATGAAGATGTCCATTAGATGATCAGATTCCTCTTAAATGGCCGCTGCATATACCTTATCTTAACGCATCGGCGAATACGTGAAATTCCTTCCTATTCTGAATTCCCACCCACCGGGGCATCTGCAAATTGACGAGCTCTGGCATATCTGCTACCAGATGTAGTCATCGGGGACGCAGCGGTTCGGGTTTGATCCCACTCCAACTCTGCTTTTCAGAGATCTTAGAAGAGTAATATCTTGGCTACGATAATCACCGCCCAGTCTGCCGATCAAAAGTTTTTGCTATGTGCGAGAGCATTAGCCGTTGGGTAATGCTTTTTAGCCCTTTATTAGCTCTTTATTGGCAGTCCAGATTAGTGTTGTTCGTAGCACAAAAGTATTTTGCCCTGGATTCCAGATGACACCAAGGGCACAAACTCTTCGAGAATTTGAAAATAATCTCTGGTTGTTATCTAGGCAAAGCGCCTTATGTGAACCAGCCCACTTGCTTGCTTAACTCAAATTCTTCAGTCATGAATAAGGTTTTGGTTTGTCTTGCTCGTTAAGGCTTCCTGTATGGTGCCTTCTCTTGATAGTATGTCGTCCATATAGGTATTTTCTCGAACTGTCAATGAACCGAGAGGGAATCGGTACTTTTCATTGCTGCTAAGCTGGAGCAGCTACGTATTACCAGATATGGTCGTACCATACATGACCATCAAAACTGTCTGAAGTCTCGCAGACGGCGACTCAAGTTCCTCGATGGGGTCCATCCGCCATAGAATCCTCTGTAAATCTAGTGTATGTATCCTAAAAATCCTCTGAATCCTCCAGATATATTCAGATCTGCCGAAATCTTCACAATGTCGATTGATAAGGCGAACTGCTACATTTTCCAGCGCGAGAACACCAGCTATAGATTCCTTTGCAGTTTGGGGCCGAATAGCAAGACGTCATTTAATGAAACATCTGATGTTGTATGGAAGGAAACGTTGAACTACGTGTACTTTCCCTTCCTAGGATCTATTGCCTTGACCGCATATTGCGACAAATAAGCCTATTTAGCATTAAAATCTGGTATCATCTTCAATCTTTTTTTAATAAAATTTCTTATAGAAGGAAAAAAATTTGATTTTACCAGACATACTTATAAAATATTAATTGTTGCTTAATTTCTTAATTCGCATTTCTTAAAACAGATCTCATTTAAATACAATATACAGTATATAATACTCTACATAGAACGCATATTGAAAGCATCGTGCTATAATTGTTGTAATTATATAATATTGTATTCATCGGCAAAATGAATAAAAAGTATGTGACAAAGTATGTAAGAAATTGTAAGAAATATACGTAGATATTTCGAGGTAATAGCAAGTATTTTATTATATTACCTTTTTAGCGAGAAGTCCAGCTCCTGATCTAATATAAAAAGAAAGATCTTAACATACGTGTGTTAACGCATTAACATTTTAGAAGAGCGCATATAAACATCGTGGAAATAAATCGTGGAGAGTGTGACGAATTTAGGAGATGGAACAGTGTGTGACATCGTAACATATATCAATTCTGTTCAAGTTTCTTTTTTTTCGATTATTAGGAGATCACGTAATTACTAATATACAAATGATACATTATCACCGAGAGTTCTCTTACACAGAATAAATATTGCGCATTAGCGGGTTTTCTCAAGAATGACGCAATCGAGCCGTGCTTAAGTTTTTTTTAATCATAGTTATTATTATCGTTAATATCCATATAATTATCAATAACTACAATAAAACACAAAACAAAAGGATATAGTGATATCTGTACATTCTCCTTAAATGATTAACATAAACATTTTTTTTATACCAGTAGCCTACAAATAGGAAGAAACTAAATCATAATATTCACAGATATTTTACAAGATAGAGATAAGGCCCGTTAGCAGGCGCACACGTCGCGAAACACAATGGTATAATTTTGCGCGAATTTTGCGCACCAACGCGAATATATGACTAATTGCATAAAGGAAAGCGAAGAGAATGCAGCATTTTCCATGAAACTAAATGTCGTCGCGCGACACGTGCGCACGCTCGCGTCCATGACTTATTCATTAATATATAATATATATACGCATTTTTTTATATCACCTTGCTCGCTCAATTATACTTCTACACTGTACATATCCACATCTCATCCTTTACACTGTACATACACGCGCTATGCGAGTATTTGCGCTGCCTTAAAGTAATTACATTTCAAGGATGAACAAAATAGTGATATATGTCTCAATAATCGAAAAACTATCATCGTCGAAAATAAAATCAGTGAACTCATCGAATCGTCAGACATTCTTCTAGTTCTAATAGTAGAACGATTAAAATAAAAACATTTCCAAATTATTATACATACCGTTTTAAACACTCGGCGAATATTTTAATAAATATTATTGAAAGATTAAATTTATTTATGAACAGATAATTAGATTAGATAAATTAGATAATTAGTTCATAAAAGAATTTTCTAAATCTGTTAAATTATTCTTGTCACCATTATCATTATCCTTAATCACTAAAATTAAAACGAAGGGATGCATATTTTGTTCATCTATGATGCTTTCACATGAAAATTATTCTCTACAGGCATACGCTCTACGCGCAGTAGCATATAATTATCGTAAATAGATGAGTACCTTAATTCATCTAAAATGTTTTTTTGATGGCTTGGTGTGATATAGTGTAATCTCTGATCTATACACATAAGCGCATTTATTATTTCGGACACGAATGCTAAAGAGTCTATGAATCGTCATATGACGGAATCGAGGAATGGGGTATGAAGGACGGGTATACACTTCAAGAAAACGAACAAGCAACGAACAATCATGAATGTACGTCCTATCCTATTATACTTCTACTCCTATCTTAAGATTTCTATCTTAAGAAACTCATTTCATTCGTATTCGTTCGTTCGTTCGTTCGTTCGTTTGTTCAAGTATATCCATCTTAATTGGGATGGAAATGTACAGAATGGGACTGCGTCAATGGTCAATGAGATCAGCCATACTAATTTCCAGTATGACAAGTAAGCCCCATTTGTCCTTAAATGTGCGGATTGGTATGTCCTAGCTAGCTTGTTGTAATAACGTTAATAATCATTAATAGCAGCAGTAATAATAGTAGTAGAATAGTAATAGTAATGGTAGTAGTGGTGGTGGTAGTAGTAGTAGTAGTAGTAGTAGTAGTAGTAGTA
>JAHMML010000012.1:3867283-3950372 GCA_020341155.1 Eciton burchellii | reverse complement strand
AGTAGTAGTAATAGTAGCAGTAGTGTGGTAGTAGTGGTGGTAATAGTAGTAGTAGTAGTGGTAGTAGTAGTAGTAGTAGTAGTAATAGTAGTAGTAGTAGTAGTAGTTAGTAGTGATAATAGTAATAGTAGTGGTAGTAGTGGTAATAGTATAGTAATAATAATAATAATAGCAAGTAATAGTAGTTATAATAATTATAATCATAATATTAATAATTATAATGATAATCGTAATGACATTCCTGATTATCAGTTTTACCAAAGTTGACCGTTGAAATAAATTAGACGAAACATTATATGAGATCGGTCTTCTCATGTAAAATTACGTTGCCATTCAATTTCATCCACGATGTATCAAAACTGCTGCATTTGTACCGACACTGATAACACTCTATATCATGACGATATAGTAATCATAATATAATCATAATAAGGAATAAGGCTAAGAAATAACATTAAAAACTTCTTTTAATTTATGTCTTGCTCTAAGACTATAGCAATAATAATAATAATTATGATAATATGTATCTTGCTGTCGGAAATTATTATAACTATACACTAGTATCGCAAATAGATCTACAAATAGAATCGCAAATCCTATTCAAGGGTAGCCCAACTTTTCTCATTTTCTGTGAGAGAGAGATAGAGAGAGAAAGAAATTTAACATTATAATTTATATATTCTAGTTCGATATGACCGGTGGTGGCAGAGCAGCAATGGGCAGCAGTAATTTCTCTCTTTCTCTCTCCTGCTCAAGCATGCTCTCTCTTTCTCTCTCTGCTTTTCTCTCATTCTTTTTTTCTCTCTCAATATAATATAATACAGTTATATATATAGAACAGCATACATGCACACACACGCATCGTACACACGCGCACGCATCACATCATATTACATGCCACATAGACCATTAGTCGGGTACCCTTTTATACAATTTTATGTTGTTTCTTTTTTTCTTACGCAATTATGTTTATCGTTAAATACTTAAAATCACAGTAGTTATGCCCTCGGTGGCTCGCGTATAATTTACCACTATTATACACAACTTATCGTTAACGCTTAAGCCTCACTTAAAATAACTTGTGTGCAATATTCATAGGATACATTAGCTTCTTCTTTAATCTTTACTTTATGAAGTTGACTTGTCCATTTAGAGCAACGGATTATTACTGTTTGCCCTAAGCGGAGTAGCGGGTATCGCGTCACGAATCGAAGGTCTTGTCTGAAGGCTGGGATTGTGCCTGACCCGCTTGTCAGAAAGACCAAGAGTCATGTCGGTCGATCCCACAAACGTTATCAGTAATTAACGCAAGTGACAAGTCGTTCAAAAGAAAAAAAAAAAGAAGAGGAAGAAGAAAAGAAATGATAAACGAGCTTGTCTGCGTGAAATTCATCGAAGGAAGGCACGCGCAATAGTATTATTGTAATTATGCTAGCCTCCCTTCATCGCACAACCACGTGCCTTGCTTTAGGCCTACGATTTAAAAATCGGCTTTATCGCCGGGTTCCATTTGATTGTCACTGATACAACTCCAAGGAGCTTTAAATGTCATCTTGAATACATATCATTTCGAATATTTTCAGATTTCTCCTTTTTCTTTCTCTCTTTTTCTCTTTCTTATCTGTCGTATAACTACGCATATTAAGGAGACATTCCAGGCTTTGTGTCTTCTACGAAAGCATCCTACGATGAAGGCAAGAGATGGATGGATCATGATCCAGCGTATCAGTGATCGGCCTCAAACCGTAGCGATGACGATTAACAAGTGTGCGATTTTTGCAACACGATGGAGAAGGTCCGGCGCGATTCTTGCCAAATTTTCATGTGCAAAATCACAAGACGGGAAAATGTGAACGACATATGCCGGCTAAAATACAAAGAATTTTTTATGTTATTTTTTACATTAATAAAAAATCAGAAAATAAAAAATAAAGATAATAAGAAACAGAGTAAAGTCAAGCAATAATATACATAATTATATATATAATCATTCTCATATATGTAATAATCTTCTCTTACCTGTTGCGATCCGGGTGCAGCAATGTTTACAATTCCAGCAGCCTGTTTCTGTTGGAGATACATGATGAATCCTGTCTGAAGATTTTTGCTTTGTTGCAATACATCTACTTCATCACGACCGCAAGGTAATGCTAACAGCATACAATGTTCATTATCAGTCTGAAAAATATTCAATAACATATTAAAAAATTGTCAATCTTTATTTAGAATTAATATAATTAATGTAACATAATATAACAAATGTAACAAAATAATCTTCAACTATTAGGATATAAAAATTTAATTGTGACATACCTGCATTTTTCTTGCCACTCCATCAACTTGAGTCTGTTCCAATCTCATCCTTTGAGCTATTCTTAACGGCGGGGTAGAACCGTCACTATTACACGGAAGACTGTCCCTGGCTACATTAGGATTGCCGAAGACAAAGTGCATCTGCACCGCTGCTTGATCATTCTTGAGCGCCAATAAACCTTGCCACATAACTGGATAGCGTTGCAGTAACATTTGAAACGAATCCGCTTGTGGTGGCACTTGGGAAGCATATGGTGGTGTGACGACCTGATGTTTCCTACATCTTTCAGGTGTTGTAGCTCGACCCATTTCGGGTGGTGCTTCGCTGGCAGCCATAGGGTATTGAGAACGTAAATGCGCAGGTGGCGGTTCATAATAACTAGCTCGAGCACCAGCTGGTGCACCAGGCAATGACGGATTACTGCCCGCGTTATACTGCGGTGGAGGTGGAGGTAACCTCACACCACTATGTAACATGTAAACTTGAGCAACTTGGGGACTATCAGTAGTACGATCTTGGGGAGTCCTCGTTCCTCGTCTCAATTCCAACGGTGGACTGTGATTATCCTCTATGCCAGTCTCAAGTTTCGGGTCCAAAGGCAGATGCGGAGATCTCGTTCCTGGAATGTGATAAGCTATGCGAGGTGCAGTCAATGCTTCTTGTTGTGCACGCAGATACTGATATTGCAACATTTGAGGATGTAGGTAATGAGGTGGCAGTTCTCCACCGCGAGTTAGTCCATAATGGTTGACAACTTCACTCTGAAAAAAATTATATATAACTATTGAAAGTATATATATTAACTTTTTAATGTAATAATAATAGTTTTCAAAGTTTTATGCAATATAGAGAAAACTAGGATATCTAAATTAATATTTAAAAATTGCGCTACATCTTAAAATATGATTATTTTATTAAGATAACACTGTATTAGAATATTAGGATATAAATAAATACCTGTGAAGTATTAACGTGATGATGAGCAGGTGGAGGTAATGGAGGGCTTTGGGATCGATGTGGAGTAACAAGACCATATTGACCGCCTGTTGGAGTAGCACCCGTACCTCCATGCTAATCAAAAACAAAGTAGAAATATACTTGGCATATTTAATATAATTTTTTATATATTTTTAATATTAACTCAAGTGTTTCATTTCACTCAAAGAGCATGTAATTGTGAGCATGTGATGTGTACTTTGATCGTGATACGAATATCAATAGAAAAATAAAATATAGTGCTTACCAATGGAGCCTCATATGTCGGCATTGGGACATTACGTGCCTGTGGGCTCGCAGTTGGTACCATAATGCAACTAGACATTGGTACTTCCATCTTTTGCGGTTCTATTGTTCCAGCCGTCTGAAACAGGAATTTGCAGATATTAATCTATAAAAATCTATAAAAATTATTATTTAAATACTTTTGAATTTAATTTGTGTCTTGTATTCCATTAACTGCGCATATTATTACGTACAGAAGCTTTCGGTCCCGATGGTCTGACATTGCTTACACCAGTTGAGATTGATTGTGGAACCAGATGCGATTGCGTCGGTGAACTCGCTATCGTTCCAGTAATCGGCGGAACCACGGCCTGCAGTAAATGGGTCTTCGGATTGAGTGGATGAGATTGTCCATTGATGCCCTTGAGAGTAGTAGGTTGCGAGACTGGCTGATGAATTCTCGGTGTTGAAGTGTTGACACTCACGCTAGCGGAATGTGTACTCATCGGTATTTTTTGCGATATGTTCACTATTGTTGATGTTTGCTGTTTGGCAGCAGCTTGCAAAAGATGTTGCTTGGGATTGGGTGGCACTCCAGTATTGTTAAGTACAGGGGACATAGGTTGACCTTGTTTTATATTCGATGGGACTAATTGTGTTGCTTGTTTTGCACGCGGACTTAAACTGGGAGATACGGCCCTGCCAGGTGATATTTGCAAGTTGAGACCTCCTTGTATCGCTTGCGTGGGTGATTTGATAATGTTGTGCACTATCGTTTGATTGGATAGACTTGTTACAGCTTTCGTGATAACAACTTGTTGTGGAGTGGAAGTTATTAGCTTGCTAGCATTCAACACATGTGCTTTCAGACTCGTCGGTTTTGTTTGCGAGGAAGAGATGGGTGCTGCTTGTGCTGATGCAATGATTGGTGTAGTTGTTGCTGTCGCAGTAATAGTGGTGCATGTTGCCGAGGATTGTACAACTGTAATAGTAGAGGTAACTTGTATTGCTGGAGATTGTGGTTTTGTAATTACACTAGTTTGCGGTTGGATTTGCTGACTCGGTGCCGGTTGACTAGATGTATGTTCTATAATAGGTTCTTTCTTCGTCTCTATCGGGATCAACAGAGAATTTTCGGGAACAGGTTTTCCACGCGATATTTCGTTGCTCGTCGTATTTGCATTGATCAATCCACCACTTCGAGGCTCGCATAATATTCTATTGGTAGTTTGTGCTTGGCCTGATGACGTGGATACTGGTATATATTGTCCCTCCTCGGATTCTCTCATCGGTATCAACATTCCAGTAACTGGATCAATCAACGTCATAGGTTCAAGTGATATCGTTTTTTGCGAGATTGGTGTAATAGTCTGAGCTAATTCCTCTACTTTTGGACTCTCCGGTTGAGTCAATTTTGGTTCTTCTTTGTTCGTATTCTCTTGCGTTATGGTAACTTCTTTCGTTTTCTCTTCACCACTGTCATCGTTATTTTCGGATGTTCGTCTTACCGTTTTGCGATTACCTCTAGGCGACTTACGTAGTTCCGTTAATGGTACAGCAGTTTGTTGTGTCATATGTATATTGCGCGGGACATTGTTATGTCTGGTACTTCGTCGGGTGGCGTGGACATTTCCAGTGCCACTACCGGTTAATCCTTTATTTGCAGGGGATCCACGAACAACATCCTCGATGACATCGTCGACGGTATTGCGACTGCCGTCTCTCTCGGCTAATCTTCTAGATTTTCTTGTGTTGGTAGCCGGAGAAAGAAACTCCTCCGGTGGTATTTCCTTAACTGCAGCCACAGGAGTAGCCGGCTGTGCATTGGATCCAGTCACGTTCGGTCCGGGAGATTTAATAGTGAGAATAAGTCGCGGGCGACCAGCATTATCCTCTTCACTGTCGTCATGGAATTCATAAACATCAGCTGGCAGTTTATTTTTCTCAACATGGTGTTTGCTACCTCTGGGACTTCTACCACCTCGTCTGTAGGGAACAGCATTCGCATTTCTGCCACGTCTAGTGGTAACACCGCCACGACTACCACGTCTGCTTTTCGTTCTGCCGCGACGACTCCTCGTGGACTCGTTCTCGCATGTTTCTATACTCTCATCGTGTTCGTCAATGGACACGAAATTCTTCTTGCTCTCACTCTCCATCGACTCGTCAAACCAATCTGATTCATTCTTGTTAGCATCATGTGAATCGCTGTTCATACTTTCAGTCTGTTGTATCTCATCATCGCCATCATTACCTTCACCGTCGCATAAAGCATCGACTTTCTTTATAACACTCTCGATGTTCACTTCTTTCGCGGACCAGTAATCGCTATCTTCTTTGTTATCGGTTGGATCTTCTTTGGAATCGATTGCCAATGGATCCGTACTTGGTTCTTTCAACGGATCTTCTACTGGCTCCTCATCCAATTCTATTTCGTCATTATCTTTTGTGACATCCTCTTCCTTGATTTCATTTACAGACTCTAGTTTTATAGGAGTCACCGTCTCGAGTTTCGGTACGATGGTATCCATAGTTTCAACCTTAGGAACACATGGCGCGATTTCCGTCTTGATTACTTCTTCTTTTTCTTGTTTTGGTTTTACATTATCTTCTATGCATTTCAGTTCATTGAGAGATTTTTCAGATTCGACTATATTATGTTTGGTTTCGTCCACCGTATTTTCCTGTTTAACATCGGTTGACTCTTGTTTTATTTCATCTATTGGTTGTGTTGGTTGTATAGGGGGTGTGAGTTGCATTGGTTGAGCAGTCTGACTAATCTGTGCCTCAGTATCCAATTCCATCTGTTGTTCCTGAATTATAGGACGTGGCTCCGAACATTTTGGTATAATTTGTTCATTCACCGATGGTGTTGATATGGAAGATACAGTTGACGATACTACTCTGGTTATAATCGTTTGCGACACTGTAGATACCAGAGGTACATGGGACTTGATTAATTGACTTTGAGAGACGGGCGAATGCCTTTGACAAGTGGGAGGCGTTTGTGAAGTGATACATTTATTATCGCTGGGCATCGACGATGCTATGCTCGATGTTATCTGTTGAGGAACTATTGGTACCACAGTTTTTATCAATGGTTGATTCGAAGAAGATACAGTTGGCGGGCCTAAACTATGTATGGGTTTATGAATTAGGTGAGACTGACAATGTGCCACGATTACAGGACTAGGCGTGGAAGAGCGTACATGAGTCGTTAGAAGTTGAAGATTTGACACCTCTTGCTTCTGCCTGGGTGATAGCAAATTATTATCCGTTGTAATGGATACAGAAACATGCTTTTGCGTTCTAGATGATAATGAATAACTGTCCGTAATGTAAGGAGGTTTGCTGAACATTTGACTGGATGTACTGGCGTTGATCTCAATTTTCGCCGTTTCGGGTATATATGTCGGCGGCTGATTCGGTGATGGAACTTTGGGAGAGGTGGATGCCTTGTTAGTTGGCTCTGGTATAACAGCAGGCGATAATTTCGGCTCTTCCAGTCTCTGTGATGATTCGTTCGGATTTGCGGGGAGCAGCGTTTCGATCACGGATTTACCGCTCAGTGAGGAATCTCGTGAATTTTTTATCTGTATGCCGGACGCTAATGGTGGTACTGGCATGTAAGGTCGCGGTGGAATATTCAACGTCAATGGCGGTAAACCGCCACGAGGATAACCGGGCACGGGTGCCAGCATTCCGGAGGCATGCTGTATCACCGGTTGCTGAGTCGCTGCGGTAGAATAAATTTGTTGAATCGGTGCCTCTGGCCGATGAGCGGGAATTGGCACACATACTGCGATTTTAGTAGGTGGCGGCGAAGCTTTTCTCTTCCCCATGTTGGATATATGCGGACTTATCGTAGGATTCCGTGACCATTGACCATTAGGTGAAAGTGGTTGAGAAATGCGTGGCGACAATTGCTGCGACGGTACTAAAGGTGGTATTCTTGATGGGACTAACGGTGGCAATGATGTCGTGTTCGAGGATGATGAACAGGAAACTGTCGTGATGTTTTGCATTTTCGGAGAAGCCTGACGCATTGGTACCATTTGAGACTGTGGAGACACAGGAAGTCTTTGATATAGCGGTGTAATGGATGACGGTCGTGTGTTTGCAACAGTAAGGGATTTTGGTATTTCATTTGTGATTGGTATACTAGACGCCAGTATAGACTGTTTGTATTGAGGCGATGATGGTGACACGCAGTCTCTTTGTGTTTGTGCTATTCTTTCTGAACTGATAATATCAGCCTCGGCAATTTCTGGCTGCTTCACAGATTCACGGGGCTTATTATGATCATTCAAATTCCAAGAATGAGCGATCACAGAATTCGGCGGACTCTGCGGTTTCGTGACTGTTGACAATCGTATCTCGACCGGTTTCTCTGATGTGGTTAAAACTGGTGTCATGTTCAGTATTTTCGTCGGAGACTTGTAGAATGACGGTATGTCTGGCGTTTTTGGCGGTTGCGTGAGATCGACCGTTTCATAATTCGGATCTTCTTCTGTATCTGTATCGATTTGCAAATCATGCTCACTTTGCGGCGTATCTGGCTTCAGATCTGCATCACCTTCACCTATTGAGGCGTTCAGACTATCGACGGCTTGCTGCGTCTCTTCGACATCTTCTTGAGGTGTCTCAGTTGGAGCTTCAGTGACTCCATCAGCTTCTCCATCCTCTTCTTCTTCGCCTTCGTAAGAAAAATCCTCCGTCGAGGCACCGAATGTTTCTTCGAGCAAAGCAGCAACGGCGTCTTCAGTTTCCTCCTGTGATATAGCCACTCGTGGCTTATCCTCGTGCTGAGCTGGTGGTGTCGTCGGTACGGATACCTCCGGTTCCTCTCTGTTATTACGTGATTGGTTGCTGCCTCTTTCGTCGGGTTCCGAGATGCTCTTTACGGCATTTTCGTGAATTGTCTCGTCTATTTCTATTCCAAAACCAGGTATAAATTTATCCTTCTTCTTTTCTGATTTAGAAGTTTGAATGCTGCTGCTTACAACTGGAGGACTAATGGACGACACAGTTGACACGTTGGAAGTAACTTTAGGTATTGGGCTTAACAGTGTATCCCTGGGTGTAGGCAAGCTGGGTGATATCGTCTTAGGTACTAATGGACTGCTCGCTCTTGGTGAACTAGGTTCGGCAGCTAAATAGGATAATTCACCACTCTTCTCGTGATGATGATGATGGTGGTGATGATGATGATGATAGTCCTTTCGGCTGCGTTCCTCCTTTGATTTCTTCCGTTTCTTCTTCTTTTCTTTAATCTTTTCCGGTATTGTTGAGGGTGTGGACGGCTCAACGCTGTCGTTATCATCAGTGAAGCGAAAGACGTCATGATCATTAGATTCATTAGTACATGTTGGAGTGGCCTTTGGAGAATTTGGCATACCTAAGAGTTTTGCTTCGATTTCACGACCAGCTTCAGCTAAATCAACACTATTTTCATCTTCTGGTTGATGACGCCGTTTTTTCTCGGTTCTTCGTCTTACTCTATCCATATCAAGCGAACTATGACCGCCATCGCTATCTGATGCATAAGCGCTGTTTTCTGATGTCATGTTACCAAATCTATTAAAGAATGTATTAGACGGACCATCGTCAACGTCATCCGAAAGCGGGCCGAAGATATCCTCCATACGTTGAGAATCTCTTGCCTCTTGCCTATTGAGTCTTTTTCGTCTTGCTTTAGATTTATCTTCTCCGTTACGATCGCGTCTCTTGTCCTTTTTACTACGTTGCTTTTTATCAGCGCGCATTCTCTCTTCAGGATTTTCTAATGGTATTGCGGCAATAGTCGTAGCAACGGCAATAGTGCTTGATTCTGTATTATGATTTGGCCGGCATTCCACATTCGATGTAATAACATTGGTTTTATTTTTGTGTTCCACAGTCTCTGTTGATTCAACTTTTAGAGTATCTTCGCTTGAGACACTGTTCTTCTGGCGCTTCTGTTTCTTCTTATGGGACTTCTTCCGTGGATCTCTGTCGTGATTGTTCGCTATCACCGGATGATTTGCTCGGAAGCCGACGGAGATTCGTTCATCTTCGTCAGATGTACGAGTCTCTTCTTTGATGTTTGTATGCACACTGTTGACAATTACATTCGAGGCTTCCAGAACGTTCTGCTTCTCCTCAGTATCGGCGAAACCAAGATCGACGTCACTCTCAAGAAATCTTTCTGCCTTTATAGGTTTGCGAATTTTGTTGTTGAACGGTTCCTCCTCCTCACTGGTATCCGAATGAATTCGCGATCGTGAGCCCTTCCTCGAGAGTGATTTAGTTCGCGTTGAATCTGACTCTGATGTAGCTTCATCTTCAGTCAAAGCTTTACTGCTAACTGAATCCCCATCCCACGAAGTGCTCTGTTTCTTTTCTTCTCGTCTAGCGCGACTTTGTTTTAATTGCGAAAATTTATCTTTTAAGCGTACTTGACGTTTCTCTTCTTCCAATTTTTGCATATTCTTTGTCGAACGGGCTTTTACTTTATCGTACATACTAATGTAAGCAGGTTCGTCATCGACAATGTCGAAGATCGAGTGCTTCTTCGGTTCGTCACTATCTGTATCTGTAGCCGATGGATTCCTCGCCACTTGTATCTCGTGAGTAGAGAGGGGACCATCATCCGCATCGCTGTGCGAATTCAGGGTAGAGTGTTGTTGTTGATGATGTACATCTCTCGTGTGATTCGATGCTATGGAAGTTTGTTCGTTCAATGAACTTGAATCGTTTTTCTTGGAAAGCTCCAATCTTGACAGAAACTCTTTGTCAGACTCATGCGAAACTCTTGGACTACGTTCTCTTGATTCCTTCTCCGAGCGATTTCTTTTGTTCCGTTGCCTTTCTTTGCCACTGTCTCGTGAGTTGGTCTCCCGAATCGATTCGCTGTGCATACTATCTCGATTGTCCTGCGTTACATTACTGCTCTCCTTGCTATCGCGACTTTCTCTGCTCTCTCGACTAGAACGATGCGAATCGTTACGATGCTTGCGATCTTCCGATCTTCTGTTTTGTCTCGATCGATCCTTGCTATCCCGTCGATGATCAGATATCTTCATACGTTTCGCATCTTCGTCCATGGGACCGTCCTGAGATGAGCATCTGCGTTTGATTGCTACTGGTGCTGAAGAAGTTTGAGTCTGCGATTGCGTGATGGACGAATGTAGATGATTTTCAGTCGATTGCCGTCTGCTGTCATCACGGTCCCTCTTTTCTTTTTCCTCGCGGTCTCTCCTCTTTTCACGCTCAGCTTTTTCCTTCTCTCGCCTTTCTTGATCCTCACGTTCTCGTCGTTTTTCCCTCTCGTGTTTCTCTCTTTCGACTCTCTCACGTTCTTCCTTTTCGCGTTTTTCTTTCTCAATCTTTTCCCGTTCTTCCTTTTCTTTGCGTCGTTCGCGTTCTAATCTTTCTTTTTCTTCCCTCTCTCGCTTCCTTTCCCGCTCAAGACGCTCTTTTTCTTCTCGTTTTCTTTCCCGTTCCAATCTATCCCGTTCTTCTTTCTCTCTTCTCTCTTGTTCTTCCCTTTCTCTTCTAAGGCGTTCCTTTTCCTGCTTCTCGCGTTCCAAACGAAGTTCTCGTTCTTTTCTTTCACGTTCTTCACGTTCTCTTCTTTCGCGCTCCTCACGTTCCCTTCGTTCTTGCCGTTCTTTCTCTTCTCGTTCTCTCCTCTCTCGATCGATACGTTCTTTCTCTCGCCTCTCTTTTTCTTTAAGTTCGTTCTCCTCCCTTTCCTTCCTCTCCCGTTCTCTTTCTTCTCGTTCTTTCTTATCTTTCTCTTGCCTTTCTTTATCTAATCTTTCTTTTTCTCGCCTCTCTTCATCTTTCTCACGCCTCTCGCGTTCGTCCCTCTCTTTTTTCTCTTGTCGTTCACGATCTTCCTTATCCCTTCGATCTTGTTTCTCACGATCCTCTTTGTCTCTTCTTTCTTTCTCCTCTCGTTCTTTTCGTTCGTACCTCAGTTCCTTGTTATCTTTGAAATCCTTATGATTATCTGTGTTGCCGATATCATTTGCAATATTTGAACTTTCCTTTTCGTCTCTACCTTTCCGATTTCTTTCAACGTCAGCTTCATCTTTTCGTGATCTTCTTTGACAATCTTTTCCTTTACTGTGCTTTGATTCTCTGCTAACATCACGGAAATCTCTGTTTTCTCGATTGCTGCCACTTATTTCTTTTCTCAAACGGGAACGAGACATATCTGTGGAAGATGCGGATAATGACGATGAAGAGGAAGAGTTAGATGAGGACGTTATGGAAGACGATGGAACTATCGAACTCGTAGTAGTCATGGAAGATAATGCGCCTGTCACAGATATTGTCGCTGATGTCAATAATGCCGCGCTCAATGTCGTAACAGGCACTGTCATTGTTGTTATTGCAGTTGCAAAAGCATCTGTTGCAGTCACCATAGGCGATGCAGTAGTTGCGGAGATGCTCAATCCTCGATGCGTTGAGGCACCAAGATTGTGAATGCTACCTACGCTACCATTGCTGCTTAGAAGACTACTGGCTGATGCTAAACCACTACCATTGCCACTACTGGTTGCCGTTCCGCTGCCAAGACCAATTGGTAGAGAAACCGGTGGTAATTCGGGACTGACTGTTTTGATGGAAGTACCAGGCGTGATCGGCGTCGCCGGCGTTGGATGTATACAATTATGTTGTACCATCCGTAGGTCGGTCTTCAGTGCCGATGAAACCATGGTTGTCGTCGGGGTCAGACTCGTAGACAATGATGTATTAATACCGATTTGATTGGTAACAGAGGTACCGCTGGTTGGCTGTACCGGCGGATGACTAGGAAACGGATACTGCAAGCAAACTTTGCTGGTACAGCCGCTACTAACAGTAAGACCAGCGGTACTACCGATCATGGAGCTAACACCAATAACACCGGTAAATTCCCGCGGTTCGTATTTTTCACTAAAGTTCTCCAATCGTTTCGAATCCTCATCAAATACGCTCCTTTTTGCAAGGACCGATTTCACAATGTCAGAGGGTTGCACTTCATGAAGATCTAAATCGAGCAATTTATGTCGAAATCGGAATCTTTCCGAAGCGCTAGCATCGAGCTTTGCCAGAGCATCACCGCCGGCGGCACTCAATGCTCTCGAACCTGACCACTTTTCATACTTTTCATCCAGAGAACGTATTCTCTCTTCCAAACTAGGAGATTGCGGCGCAGTCTCACTGTCAGAACTGGTCGGACTCGAACTGGTATGTCTAGCTGGTGGTGAAGCCGGCGGTTGCGGAGCGGCACGAGGACTGGGCGCAATAGACAAGCTGGCACATGGCGGACTAGCAACTTTTGCGAGATTGGTACTGCTCGATCGAGTGCTGCTGCCATTATTATTATTGCTATTGCTTGTGTTGTTATTATTCAACATTTGCGCCGCAAACCTTGGTAAAGGCAGCGATAACGGACCTTCGTGGCTCCTTTCTCTAAACCGTCGTGGCTCGCTGGGTACCAAATTCTCTGGTCGCTCATCAACAAGAGGAGTACCTGGTCGAGAGCCATCATGATGCTCGTGATGCCTGGAAATATAATCAGTTATTTTAGTTTCAAGAATTACTTTTCAAATTCAAAAATTCATTCTTCTTTAATTGCTACTTTAATTATTTACCTGTTAGTGGTGTCTCGACGACGTTTGCAAGGTCCAGGACCTCTACCCTCGCAGCTAGCTCTTCTCGTGTTATGATGCATTACTACTTTGCTATCACTAACGCGCCTAAAGTCCATGCCTTTTCTACTAGAATGCGAAGTAACGAGCAATGACGCAATTTCTGGTTCGTCGTCTTCACAAAGTATTGTCGTCGATGAACTATCATGCTTCGCACGTTTTTTGGGTGCAAAGCCAACTTCGTCGCCACTACTATGACATTCCTCCAACTGTTCGAGCAAATGGACGCGCTCCTTTTGGAGATGCCGGATATCAGGTGGAGGTAATAACGGTGGTGGTGGCGCCGGCGGATCAACGCTGGTAACAACGCTTTGCACTGCATGACGCCGTGACGGTGGTGGACAATCGTCGTCATTAAGTTTGCCATCGCTAAGAACGCTACTTTGATAATCGTCATGACTTGCACCGCTGCCTTGACTGAATTCGTCATAGCTGCGGAATCGTCGCGACGCCGGCTCGCCATAGTCACCATCGTAGTAGGAATCCTGATAGGATCGTCTGTTACTTCGTGACATCGCAGTCGGATGAGCTGGACTCGCACCCGGTGTACTACCTCCAGAAGTTCGAGAATAGCTTGCCGTTCTCGATCGCGGGGGCGTATCATAGCGTGTGAACCTACTGCTTGAACTCGATACGGTTACTGCGGAGTCGAAGCTACTACGCTCCCGCCTAGAAGGAATCCTTCGAATCACGAATGCACTCGTTTTAAGTCTCGATTATGATTCATAAACTTATGTATAACCATGCATTTTATGATTACAAAATTATTATTATAATTAAAGTTAAAAGCAAAAAATAGTTTTAATAAATAATATAATATATAATAAATTAATTAATTAATTAATGTCATATACAAGAGAGATAATGAGAAATTGAGAAAATTCTTATTTTGCAACATATCGAAAATTCATATTTATGAAAAAAAGATTAATTCACACACATGAGTGCACAGAGGGGGGGGGAGAGAGAGAGAGAGAGAGAGAGAGAGAGAGAGAGAGAGAGAGAGAGAGAGAGAGAGGGAGAGAGATTGTATACATACGTTACATCAAACGATGATGCCGGCGAAGGCCTCGAATCCCAAGGTTTTTCATTAGAATTTCCTTGACGTTCGAGATGTTCGTAAAATGTCTCCTGACATTCCCTTGAAGCGAAATCTACTTGCAAACGGCGACCACGAAGCGCTGCTCCTCTCATTTCTTTCACGGCAGCTTGAGCACAACTTATTTGATCGAAAAAGACTAAAGCGTGACCACGCTCCCGATCTACTACTATCTGAGTTATCGGTCCAAATTGATGGAATTGCATGTTTAAATATTTTTCAGAGATACAATCTAAAAAAATATTATATGATGATATTATACATAAAGATAACTATTAAAATGAGCAAATGCGAGCACTTACCTCCGATGCCATCAACCCAAACGCAAGATGTGGGCATTGATTTCCCAAATCCGAGTTTGATTCGATTTGCACCCAAATGTTCACCATCCATTGATCTCATAGCTTTAACAACACTACCAATATCCGAATATTGACAGAAAGCATAACTCGAAACGGCACCCTGTTTTTTAATGTCAATTTCCTATAGACAGATGTAATAGAACATGATTAATTTCTGATATTTATTTAAATTTAATTATAATCTTTATTATTTAAATTTGATTATGATCTTTATTCGATGTTAAAGATTTTGAAGACTTGTTTTATATATATAGATTTTATGATTCCTGTTAGATTATTTTCTAATTTCATTTAGATTATTTTTATTTGATCCAATTATCACGAATTAGAAATTTTTTTATTTTCATAAACATTGAAAAATGAAATCGAACTCACTATTATCTCGCCGAAGGGTTCAAAATGTTTCCGAAGTTCCGACGCGGTAACGTCCTTCTCAAGATTTCCGATAAACAATGTTCTTGTCGCTTTTGGATGATATTCGTCGAGTTCTGCTTCGTACGGCCTGAATTCATTGTCCTCGACATCGTAGCCTTGGTAAGGAGCCACTTCGATTTTGCAACCAAAAAAGAGCTTATCCTGTGATACCTCGAGGGCTTTTTCGACATCTTCGGGTTTTTTAAAACAGACTAAGGCGTATCTGTCACCAGCAGCACCGACTACCTTCACCCATGTTACCTTTCCATGCTTCTTGTACTCATGGAAAAGACCATCCTTGAGAGAAGTATCGCTACTGCGAGTAGGTAAATTCCTTACGCAGATTGCCAATGGCCTGCGATCTTCCGTGACAGCTGCGTTGCTAGTACGATGCGGCGAGCTACCAGCTGATGTGCTACCACCGGACGTACTACCAGCCGAGCTACCACTCCGACTGCTGCTGCTACTACCGGAGCGACTGCTACCACTCGGCGAACTACTACCACTGCGTGATTTTCTGCGTTGTTTTTTATGTTGTCGCAGAGTACTACTGCTACTGTTACCGCCTCCATTGCCACCTGAAAATATACGTGCGATAAAGAATATGAAACAATACTTGCTAGAGAGAGATTCTCTCATATATTTCATAACATAAGTAAATTATATTATCTGTATATTATCTGTATTATCAAATGATAGTTATTAGAGATTAGCAATTAGCAAGTTCGATTAATTAATTATCAATCGAATTATTTTCGTCTTCTCTTATGTTACAGAGCAGGATAATAATTACCTTGTTCATCTTGATAAGCGTCGTTGGTAGCAGGTGAAGGTGGCGGCGGTACATTGCCATACCTCGAACTTGTTGGCTCGTACGTCGACCAGGATGATGGCGGTAAGTTTCCACGATGACGGTCTAAATGGGGCGGGGGCGGCGGTCCGGAAACATACGGACCGGATCTCGGATACAGCCGATCCCTCGCCCTACTTGATGTCACGTGATAAGAGCTCGTAGGTGGTGGACGATTGCGGGATATGTAGCCACTGGGATCCCCCGTTGAAGAATCCGCCGGATGACCACTGACACCGCCGCTGCCACTGCCGCTGCCACTGCCAACTCCGCCAACGACGCTTCCGGTACCAACCACTCGGTTGCTTCTCTCGCTGCCATAGAAGCTGCCGTGGGAACCACGTGTATCGAAACTCTCGCTTCCCCGGTCTCCTCGTTCGCCGCCACTGCTGCTGCCGCCAACACCGCTACCGGTGCTACCGCTACCGTTGCCGCCACCGCCGGAAACGCCGACTGTTCCACTGCTTCCTCCACCGTTGCCGCCACCGGATCCGTGATCCTCCGAACTTCTATTGATACATACGAAGCTCAATTTAATCATCGACATAATCTAGTGTTAATCTAGTGTCGACGCGAAAAGTAAGATTTGTTCCTGTTTTAATTAAGTTCTTTCGTTTCGTCTCTCGTCATCTTGAGCATGTGGTTACATTGAAATGTAAATTGCGATTCTTAATCCCTATCCGCATAATTGATCATTTATGAACTTATTCATTTCACTGAATGAATCTCTCTTAACAGATAATCTGTCGATAACATCTGTCGTTTAACAGATAACCTGTCGATTTCCGTTTACTTCGCTGATAATTTATAAAATGCAAAGCGAAATTGATTTGCGTTGAATCTTGCAATTAACGAGCGCTTAAATTAAATTTGGCGCACTCAGAGCTGCTGAGAATGTGACGAAAATATTAAGAAACAGTAGAATTTGATTCTACTGTTGCGTGATTTTAATGCATTTAGCTTTTTAAATAAATAAATAAATATATTTATGTTATACCTGCAGATATGTTTTCAAGTGAATATTACTTTTTTATGACATAAATGTTATAAAATACAATAAAATTGAAAAAGGTATGGAGCAAGTAAAGAGAAATGGAGAATAAAATAAAGTATGAAATGGAGAATAAAATAATTGTGTAAATTTCAATTTAAGATATTTAAATATTTCAGAAATATGAAATATTGGAAGCATTTAAAAGTGCTTCGAACTTTTATCAATGAACATTTTTATATCTTTTATATCTCGAGTATTTTTTACGCGAGTTTTCAGTATTCTGTTGCAATTTTATTAGCCGCAATTTTTAATTTTAACATAACTTTCATATAAAAATTATTCACGAAACACGTGCGCTTGAGGATGAAACTTATTATTTCATAAATTTAATATTATATCATAATTTAATAATATAACAAATATAAGTTATACTTAATAAATCATATTTTATGTCTCCTATATATATATATATATATATATATATATATATATATATAGGATATAACTCATTAGTATTCATTAGTAATAATAGCTTTATATCAGAAGGGTTGAGGGTTGCGAACATAGCCATCACGGAAATAGCTCCATCTCTCCAGCTGAACAATCTGGTTTGCACAAAAAGTCATGCGGCTCAAATATCTCAATTCTCGATGCTGCTCATGTACGGCCAGAGACAGCAGGCAGAGGCAAGGCAAACCGCCGGAGAGCCGGGCTCGTAAATTCCTGACTACACTACTGACAGTTAACGCTTCCTTCTCCTTCACCTCCCATCCCGCGCCTGCTTCTGCGTCACGCTTCGACAGTTACTACTCGGACGATAGCGCGCCCGCGCGACCATCGAGATGTGGCAACATTGCCGGCGACCACGTCGTCACGGTCACCTGACTTTTCGTGGAAACGCGACGCCGCGCTATACTCCGCTCGGTCGTGCGCGCGTGAATATAGAGGGGAACATGTACGTTGCGTGTACGCGCGATTTCTTCTTTTTTTCCTCTTTTTCCTCTTTTTCCTTATCTATTCTTCCACTGTTTCTCTCGAACTCTCTCTTTCTTTCTAATTTGTTTTCTTTCTGCGTTGCGCCTCTCCTTCCCCATCTTTGACACAATGAAAGATCGATCGATCGAGGGCAGTCGCGAGATTCTTCCGAATGCGATATACGATGCTTCGATAGCGGGTACGTACGTGCCACGTGCCACTGATGCCACGGAGAAAGTGCAGATTCTATTTATTAGCCATCGAACCAGCAATTTGTCAGATACGTGATAAGTAGACGAGAGCGATCACAATAGGGATGATAATGATGAATCAGAAAACCCCAAATGCGAATGGCACAAATCAAGCGGAAGGAAAAAAAGAAGAGATTCTACCAATACTACCAAAGTGAAAGATGATAAGCAGTTAGTTAGTAATTGTCATTCTGAAATGGAAAAATCATGGGCATATGCTTTCGTGATTTCGTGTGATTTCGTATTATCGAGGTAGGAATATATCGACAGTGATGGAATTGTAAATAATTGAGGACAATCTCTTAGAAAATATWAAAAAGATTGCWTCTTTTTACCGCCATAATTATATATCTTAAAACAAACCATAAATTTATGCTCGCACTAAAATTGTGTCCTTACTTTAACGAATTATCTTTAGAATTTAGTGATTTAGAAAAATCAATTTGGTTTCATAGACATATCGCGACTTTTAATGCAATCTATGAACAAATTGCATGAAGAAGTCTGCCACCCAGACATCAAAATGTGTGAAATTGTCGTGTCATATTTTCAGATAACACTTGTCGCTTGTCTATTGCAATCATCAAGTTGCCGAGAGCCGGCGGCTTGATGACCTCGTTTTGTCGCGACTGCTTTAATATTAAGCTCGCAAAGTTTGCGATAAAAGCGCAGAGTATTACGGATAATGATCAGCATGTGACGAAGCCAACAACATCGATAACGCGTTGTTATGCACAACGCTCGACATCAACCATCAGATTATTTGCAATGACAAAAAAGACTGTGGGCGGTTTTGTGTACGTGAGATATTTACCGATTGATATCGATACAGTAGCATTACGCGGCATTGAACAAGAATAACGACAATACGATTTTATTCTTGAAATGGCAAAAAAGAAAAAAAGATAGCATGACTTGTCGAAAAGAAGAACGAGAAAAACGAGAAAAACGAGAAGCGACTGAGAATCACACGATCCCATAATAGATAATCCGTTTATAGAATTTACAACGCGAGGGAAGAGATTTGTAATTCATTCATTTGTGAATTTTATTCAAAGATAATGGAACGATCGCTCCTCCATAACGACATTTCATAACGTCATCATCTTCTTGTGATGCCTACTTCTCCTCCATAATGTCTGTAGATTTAATTGATTCCTAAGGATATGATTCACTAGCACGAGTAGCACCTGTAGCAGTTGTCTCTACATGCCGCCTCTTTCTCGAGAAGTCGAGAATATCATTTTACTCGCCAACTCGCGACTAATTTGGAAGAAAAGACGACCGACGATCTACTCGTCTACTCGTATCGATTCGAAAGTGACTATCCGACTATACTATCAAATTATTTTCTTCTTACATCGACGACACATATTACATTACCATGTGTTTTGCATCTATTCAAATCTGTTCAAATCTGTTCAAACCTTTTCCGAGAAGACTCTTACGATTGCATAACATTTCATGATTGTAGCACAAAGCTTACGCGTGAGAGGGGAATCTATGCTGAAGATGTTGTGGCTCATAGTATTGTGTAGTGAGAGCTCGTTCGTCCAATGTGTGCTCAGTCGCGTGGGCTTTCGCTGCGGACTTGATATCCATGAACGCCACCGTCGCTGACGCACCCCCGTTGGACGAGGAACCTCCGCCCCCGCTACCGCCGCCGCCGCCGCCGCCTGAACTGGAACCGGAACCGCCCTCATTACCCTCACTAAGGGAACTGCTGGAACCTCCGTCCACGGGACACTCCTCGCCCCGTGGCAGCAGCTTGACGCTCTGCACACGTCCATATCTGAAATAACATTAAATTTCTATTTAACGAGTTCGTAGAAGCTACCAAAAAAATACGAGTTACATTATACATAGCTCGATCGAATTTCCTTTTTTTCTTTTTTTAATCTTTTTTTATTGTGAAAAGTGACACAGAAATGTCATATTCATGTTTTTAAAAAGCTATCTATTTTTTCTGTCCTTTCTGTCAATAAACATTAGTGTTAGTGCTCACTAACGTGGCAACATTGCACAATTCTATACGCAGCACAATTGCGCCGAAGGGATTTCGTCGGGATCGTTTAGGATTTCGGAGAAAGAGGGGAAAGGAGAGAGAGAGAGAGAGAGAGAGAGAGAGAGAGAGAGAGAGAGAGAGAGAGAGAGAGAGAGAGAGAGAGAGAGAGAGCATAGGGACCCTCCCCCCCCTATAATCCTCCACCTCTAGAAAGCTCTCTCGATACCCGCGATGCGAAACAGGAAATTAAGTCTAAAGTAGAAGCAGAGAAAAGAGAAAAAGAGCAATAGAGTCCAAGAAAAAGAGATACAGCGAGAGAAGCGGGAAAAAGAGAAAGATGAGACCTCAATCGAAGTCTTCCTTCGCTACGTTCAGATCAACACAGATAAAAGTTGTTGCGGATGTTTTGCAGAGGCCATGACGGCTTTCGCCGAGTGGCTCGAGTCACGGCAAGTATGGAGGAGGAAGCGAGGAGCAATGAAAAAAATGACGCGTAGATGTATAAGGTGTCCCAAAGGAAATGTCGGCTTTAATGTTGCGTGCTTCATCGATTGCTTCACCGAGCTAATGGCGCGACGAACCGTCTATCGTTCAGTCTGCGCATTCCCGTTTAAAATGTCGTTCTTTTGCACAAAATATTGCGTTAACGGTAAAAGTAAAATGCGATTTGAACCAGATTCAATGTTAATAACGAAGAGAAACATCTCTTTTATCATCTATCTAATATCTACATATATTGTTTCACTAATATCCAGTTTTAAAACTATTGGAAAACTATTGGAACAAATAAGAATGCTATTTGATTTAGATGACATAAATTTATCAATTTTTTATTTTTTTCTTTTCTTTTTGCATTTTTTTTGTTTTGTTTTCTTAGAGATTTAAAAACTTGATTAAGTTTAGTTAACTTACAAATGAAAGAAAATGTTCTCAGAACATAAACAGTTAGCTATTCCGTGCGAAACGTCAATATCGATTTATTCCTCAATTGCATGGTGCGCTATTCCACTATTGGAAGCGCCGATATCTTTCATCCGCGTTTTGCATCTCGACATGGCGCAATTTTGAATCAGCAAAGTTTTTAACGAAGGGCAAAAGGGAAGAAAGATGCGTAAAGTTCGATCTCGTTTTCACTCACTATAGTAGACAACTTGGGCTATTGAATTTCACACAAAATTAAAGAAAACAAAGAGTTCACCGGAGTTGTTTCTGGCACACCCTGTGTGCAGAGAGTGCGCGTAACGAAGGCGATATCACCAAGTAGGGGAAACCGCCGTGTGGGTGGGATAAGAAGTGCGCCGATTGGTCACTCCGAGAAGGAAGGATGCGCGCAAGCGCAGATACCAGAACATTCCGGGACTCTCCCGGAGAGTCGTTCGTCTAATCTCGTGTGAGTCGCACGTATCTGCTCTGCTCCGCTTATTCTCCCGAAGGATTTTTTTTTACCACTTAATTCGTACTTCGTACTTCCGCTGCATATTTTCAGATCGTATATCATCGTAAAAAATATAATAGAATTTTACGCACGCATCACGCGGGAACAAGGCATCGTATGATCGTTTCGTGTAGACGGCGAAAGGGAATAAGGGTTTTGTGTCGAGACTCAGCCTCCTGCACACGGATTATCTACGGGGAATATTTTACTAGGGTCCATCCTCCACGAAGAGCGCTGAAGTTAGTTTTTTTCGTAGAAATGAGTATTGGAAAGAGCGCAGCGGGCGTGCCGCCGATGCTTTCCATATGTTTTCTCTTTTGTCGTGTCGACTGTTCGGACGCGGGGCGTGGCTCCCCTATTATTGTATCGACTAGAGAACACTTGTATTTTCTTATTGCTTGCTAAATTGTCGATGATACTTGAATAATTTCACGATCCGACGACCGAATCGATCATTAAACGAGAAAAAAAAAAGCGCATGACACGCTTCTCTCGTTTTGGACAATATCCGAATATCTCGAGAATGAAGAATTATCTTTGGAATTGTCTCCATCATTTTCTCCAACAGAGGAAACTGAAGCAGAAACAAGCGAATGCGTAATTTTGCCATGTAGGCATCTGGAAGAATGCTCACACGAAATGGCGAATGCGCTATGGCGATCATCGCTTTTTCAATATAATCGCTCTCCACCATTCTTCATCCCGTATTTGTTTCTTCGCATGTAGGGTAGTCTACGACGTCGCTGTTTGCGCACGAGACATTTTTACTGTGTGATCTGTGCTGTGTTCTCCGGATTTCATTATCATCCCAAAGTTTTCGACACATTGCAAACCACTACGTTGCAAAAGTGAATCAGTGAACATCGCAGCCATAATACTTGGCGATAAAATTATAGGATCTTTGTGCGATATCTCACGATGGTTCTGCAAAATATGTGATTGGTGTTGCAAAATATTTCGTTTCGCATATTTTCTTAAGCTTAATGATACGAAGAGAGAACATAATACGAAGATTCTAATTTCTCGATTTCTGCTGAATGTCTGCGCAAAAGTAAAATAAACATATTTCGTTTATAATTTTTAATATATAATTCAATGATTATTATGAAACTATCGCGCATCTACGAATTTATTCTAACAAATCTTACGACAATCGTTATTACTTCATCGAGGGGAATATACATGCAGAACGTATGAGATTGTGCGCATTTTCGTCACTACTAAAGAAAACTCCCGAGACTCGTCAGCATACCCGCCGAGTAACCACAACCGCGTTCTGCCTCTTGCTTGCGAGAGTCGTTGCCGGGCTCTCTCCCCTTCCTCGTTTTCGTTCCTAGCATCTTCGTTCCCCCCGACGCGCCATCGGTGCCATAGAGAAAGAGAGAGAGAGAGAGAGAGAGAGAGAGAGAGAGAGAGAGAGAGAGAGAGAGAGAGAGAGAGAGAGAGAGAGAGAGAGAGAAAAGCATGCATACAGGCACACGCATTTGTGTGCTTCGATGAGGTCTGTCTCATGCAGGGCGAGCGTCCTTTTCATGCGTGTTCATACATGAGTGAAAGCAATCGAGGAGGGGAGACTAGCGGAGCGAAGGATCCGTAGTGGGGGAATAGCAGCAGCATAGAGAAGAGGATAAATGATGGGGGGAGGGAGAGAGAGAGAGAGAGAGAGAAGAACCGAGTGCCACGGTGGCTGGCTGGTTGCCTGGTGAGCGAGCGAGCAAACCATGAATCGTATTCCTTCCCTTCCAGAATCCGCTCCTACCGGCCCTCTTCCCTCCCGCCGCCCCTTCGCTCTATTCCCCCTTCACCCTACTCATCGAGGAATTTTACTCGGGCAGCCCGCTCCCAGGCTTGGTTCCCCCTTCTTTCGATGCCTTTCCTGCCGGTTTTCTGGTCGACGCATGACGACGGGTTCTGCTTTACGCGGCGGCATTAGCATGGGTCTCCGTAAACCGGAGGAGTCTCTAGGTCAGCATCGTATTCTCCTATGTTTCTCCGAGAGAACATCAATGTCTCTTATTAGCTCGGACTAAACAATGCCTCCGATCGAAGCCAGCACACGAGACGCTACTCGAAATGATCGCGTCTTTAATGAGATAATGACACGGCTTTATCACAAGTCCCACTTTATCCCAAACGACGTTTTTGTCGAGGTAGTAATCCTCACGAGACGATTATTGGACAATATTTCTCGCATGACTTGACGAGTCGGCAACCGTTAACTATAATCACACGAAATCAAACTTATATCATGACTCCTCTCTTGATCTGATAAAATGATAAATGTTTCCGAGTAGTCGTACAATTCGATTCGAAGAAGTACAATTTGCGTAACGCGTTAACGGAAACGCGAAGATGTCTCGCGGAACGAGCACAGACTTCACAGAAACATTTCGTTCCGTACTACGCTTGCAAAAGTAGCGATTGCACATTGCCCCCTGTCGGTGAGTCACCCTCATCGGTTGAAGTGTTAAATTGTGCCGTATGTTATCAGCGGACACATAGTTGCAGGTGGACGTTATCATGATTACATTGACATGTCTGAGCCGCCTTAATTGCGCCGTCCATCGTGACGGTGACGTTTGAACGATCGCACGTCTTTCCAATGGTTTCGAATGGAAGACGTACAGGAAATCAATACATCGGTCCGCGCAGCGAGGAGGTAGCCAAGTAAGCGAGACAAACGCAGAAACTCTCGTCTTCCGTCAAACTCGTCAGCATTATAAATAACGAATTATCGATCCGTTCTACCTGCGAACGGATAAAACACACGCAATATATTTGGCGATAATTCTTCTATGTCTTGTGAAGTGTTATATAGCAAGTGATATTTTTATCTCGCCAAGTTTGTTATTTCCAACTGCAATGGAGAATGTATCTGGAAATTGCAAGATGAAGAAAATTGATGTTCATTAATTCTCTCTTAACTCTTTAACTTGACTTTGACTTTAAATTTTATTTCTCTTTTTATTTCACTGGTATTTTTGTGACGTGCGTATAAAGTATTATCTTGAAGAAAGATCGAAAGATAAATCGAGAGAAATTGAAGAAATTCGATGGCATTTTTACATTGCCATTTCGTCATCTTCGTCGTCATTTTCTATCATTCATACACGGAATACGCATATGATCACGTATGCGCTGTATATTGCACAAGTTACCCGCTCCCTCCCCCGGTTTTCGCGAGTGTGACGATCTAACATTAACAATGCGCGAGGTTTCGCGATTCCACGAAGCGCAACGCGGGTAAAAAGGAACACAATGCAGAGTGGGCACGCTATACAGCGTGCGACGGCGATGAGAGAAGAGAGGGCTTTTGTTCCTTCGCCCTCCGCCGCTCTCTCACGGTTCTGCTCTGGCTCTCACTGCATAAAACGTCTACAGTTCGCCACAGCGAAGATGTTGATACCATCATTGGAGATCAGCAGCGGTTCGTAGTTGATGAAAATATAGGAATTTGATTCCTAAGCTAATTTCTTATTTACTTCCCGCGTATAACTTTTTTTTATCTTTTTATTAATTGCGAGAAACATGGTACTTTTGATAAGAATTTGATAATAGTAGCGCGCGTATGTAAGTAGAAATTGCAAAAGCACATACATACGACTTACATTAATAAGCTTTTATAAAAATTATCAATTTTTCTTTCTCCTGCTTTTTTTTGGGTTAAAACTAATGGATCAGTTTGGGAGAAAAAATGTTTAATACATTCCCCTGGAACGAGTGTGTGTCTACAAATAGATGTGACTTGACACAAAGATTTTCCTCGAATCGAAGGCAGATATTTATGCACCAGCAATGTAGCATTTTTTATTCCGGTTATTAAAAAATATATATATATATATATATATATGTATATATATAAGAAAAACAAGAGGAAACAATTGGGCATATCTCTGAAATGTCGGCCATCCCTGGAGCAGACGGCACACTCACCGGCAGACGACGACGACACTGACACAAGAAACGAAGACTATCGTGGATCTCCGCTGTCGGGACGCCCCAACGAGGCCGGTGAGGAACGTGGCAACAGCGCTATGACTCAGCTCTCTTCGCTCCAACCGCTTCCCCTTATCTCCCCCAACCTCCCCCTTCCTTCCCCGCACATAGTGCCGAACCGGCACTACGCAGCTGACGCCCTTCTCCTCCCGTGCGCCACGGGAACGTGCCCCACCTCTACTCCCATCATCCTTCCTCCTCGTATCCCAGACTCGGTTTCTCCCGCGCCGCCGCCCCTCTGACGCTATCCCCACTACTCACCGACTCTCGGGACACCAACGCTCGCGCATTTGTTCCTTCTCCCCTTTTCAGACTTCCCCTGCCCTACTCCTGTTGACGGGCGCGTACAGAGGCAATTTTTACGGCGGCGTGGCGCGAGCTTCGCCGCGCGTTGTGCCGCTTTACCGAGGAGAGGCGGCGAGCGAGCAGAGGCAACGCAAAAAAATTCTTTCGAAGAAAAACATTTACCTTTTTTCCTTCTCTCCCCCTATCTCTATCCGCGTATCTCTATTCAATTATACATGTTCTTTCTCTCTCTTCCTCCACCTCCGCAAGACCTCCTCCGCGTGCCTCTTCTTTTCCTTTTTTCTTTTCCGCCAGATTTTTTCGGGATCTGTTCATCTCTATCTTTCTTTCTCTCATGTTCTTTCTTTTGTTTCGTTTCGTTTTCTGCCATCATTCTATCCCATAGTAGGATCTGCCCTATTCCCGTCTGCCCTATACATGGGACACATACAACAATACGATGTGATCCAGATGCAAAAATAAAAGGGTGAGAAAAAAAGGAGGGGACACAAGAAAAAAGGGAAAGAGTCAGAAACGGACGCGGCATGTATATAACTCGCGACTCGCGTGATCGCAGTTACGGCATGCATGAGTTAAGGCGTTTTTACGCTTCGTCGTTTTTCGGTATCGATATCGTCAAAATCGATACGTCACTCGTCGATACTTCTCTCTCCTCAGTTTTCAAGCAAGCATGTTCAGTGTTTCAGGTTTAATATTCGGCGCAGTTTGAATATTAAATTAATATCAAGAAAATAGAAATCAAGAAATATCCGTTTTATCAAATCATTATGCTCTCTACAGTCCTCCTCCTCTCCTCCTGATAACTTATTTTCTCGACTCGACTCTTTTTCTACTTTCTCTGTCGTACACTTCTCTGTTAGATGAATGGATTTCTTTTCAGATCAGATCCTATCACCGATCCCGCTGATATTTATTTATTCACATTGCAACATCGATCGCAACATTGCCGACAGATTTAGGACTAGGATGATCTTTTTCGCGATTTCAATAATCCGAGATTCCGACTGACAGACATTAACTCGTGTTTACACAAGTCGATTATCAATTATCATATATTATCACCGTTCCATCATTGTCTCTGTATCAAACAAGGTTTCTGGTCTGAATCCAGAAGTGGATTCAGGAGCCAACGACTGCGAGAGAGAGAGAGAGAGATCGCATAGGTTCGAGGTCGAAGGCGGAGAAGTCACGTTAGAGGCGAGTACCTCTGCCTCTGCATGTCGTAGTCGCGGTGCCGTTATTTTAATGCAGATACGTAGAAGACCGGACGAGAATGAAAGGCTGCAGGGAGACACATTCGCGCATATTGCATAGTCTCGCACGGCCACGCGACAAAGACACGAATATAAGATACCATATATCGTCGTTTATGTATGAGGCTACCATCAGGCTACCGGCTAGGATTTTTCCGCTCGACGAATATCACGAATACTTGCTCGTTATCGTCTTTGCGGAGACGACGGAGCACGACTCTTAAATATTTTTCTTCACGAGAAGAATATGATGCGCGAAGAAACGGTAAAACGAAGTGAATGCCCTAGAGACTGGAAAATGCATACACTATACTGTATATACAGCGATTCCTTATAAAATTTTCGATCCATTTTTGTTAGACATTAAAATACCATTAAAATATTTCATTCATTCAACATTCAACATTCGTTTGACCTATTATTGAGCTTAGCTTGTTGTATAGCTGTATTAAAATTAATTTTATAATAAATTGAGCTAGAAACAAAGATATAACGCAGTAAAAAAAAGCAGTAAAATCATTTGCCGCTTGATCTGAAGCAAGTTTTAATAAAAATTGCATTTTAAACATGAATTATATTCTTAAAAGATTACAAAAGAATTGAAAGATTGAAAAGAATTATAAAAAATGACATTTAATTTTGCTGGGAAAAGATGGATATTAAATTTTAATTTAGAAAATTACACCATTGTCCACTCTTGGTTAATTTTGAATGCATCTTGCACGAAGAGGATATTATTATTAAAGAAATGACTTTCTTCCAAAATACGATACGGAAATTCTCTTTGTGATTCTGTTACACACGCTTGCACACAAGACACAATATAATCTTAGAAGATAAACCGTCACGAGAATATTCTGCGAGCCGGATCAGACAGCGTCTGGATAATGTGCAGGCTGCCTGGCAGGTTTCTAAATGCCTAGCACCTGTCCCAAGTCTAATTCTTCCGTAGCAGTGGTTCCCAAACGTCACAATTTATTGTTCCGAATATTTCTATAGAACTTTTTCTTTTAGCCTCTACCAGTATCTACCTTTTCTTTGTCGAGTCCTCCTGCCGACCACATGTACGGTTGTTCATAACTTCCGGCAGAGAGCGAGCGAGCGAGCGAGAGCGAGAGAGAGCAAGAGAGAGAGAGAGAGAGAGAGAGAGAGAGAGAGAGAGAGAGAGAGAGAGAAATCGTCGGGCGAACGCCATGGGAGCGCCAATTTGTGAAAACAAATTTTGTTTCACGGGAGAGAGAGAGAGAGAGAGAGAGAGAGAGAGAGAGAGAGAGAGAGAGAGAGAGAGAGAGAGAGAGAGAGAGAGAGAAGAGGAGGAGCCTTGGAAGAACGGGGAGAAATAACGGTAGTCGATATTACGAGTGGCGCCGCGCCTATATTTCGCTGCAGCAGTGTTCGTCGTTGGTGTTTCTGTCTCGTGGAGAAAGCAGGCGTCGCTTACACATTGTGTCGCTTGCTTGTTAAGCAAGAAAGAGAGAACAAAAGATACAAGAAGCGAGATGAAGGAGGAATGCAAGCGGTATTGTTGCTCGCTTGTGAGCGATATTGCACGCCAATACCTCTCCAAGATGGCGCACGTGGAAGACGCTCGGCAATGTTCACAATGGTCACATAACCTCACAGATGGCGGACCGACGGCGGACGCTCGATCGCGACGAGTTCACGTCGGATGAAAAACGATGGCGCGTCCGACGGCCGGGAGAGCCCTTGAAAACCAGCTGCAGTCATAACCGCTTTACAACGCGGTTATAAAGTTATCGCCCGAGGGATAGAGGGGGACAACTGGGCAATCGTACGGCGGAGTAACTTTTCGTGCCTCGTGCGGATTCCAACGTACACACACACGCCTGTGTTCCCGGGCGCTTTTACGGCAATTGTATTTCTACGTTGTACGATTTTATACGACGAAGGAAAAGGTTTCTCTCCTGGATGTATTCACAGAGACAGATCCGAAGGGTGCAGGATGCAGCCAGAGACATGGGGCAGTCAGTAGGGTGTTACAAGAGAGAAAGGATCCAAGGTTCGAGCGAGAATGGAGCCTCGGACGCGCTTGCCAATGGCGTAGAGATTTCATCTCATCGGAACACGCTCAACGATCGTTGGACGATCGTATGATACGTTGGACGCGCAAAAAAATCGTACAATGTTTCGTGGTTTTTTTTATAAGAAATACATTTCCTAAGAATGGGGAATAAGGCCCCAAGGTTGAAGATTACCGGTGACGGTGAGACGGTTTCTTCCTCGCGAGAGGAAGCTCATCTGCAAGCTCGCGCAAAAGACATATATAAACGTGAAATTAAACGTGATCGTCAATTACGATTGGCGATTGGCGTTAGTGGATTGAACGAAAAAGAAAAGAGGAAAAAAAGAAGGACGTTAAAAGCGCGCGAGAATAACACGTTTTGCAAGGTGCGGGGTCTAGGCATCTAGGGTGCAAGAGTTACGCCACTGAATGCGTGCACACGGCGCAACTGCAGCCTCCCGTCGCGGTGTTCACACCGAGGCCTGCCTTTTTCTAGGGCTCCCTTCTCTCTCCATGCAGCCGACGATTTCACCACGCTCAGCTGGGCATGGTTCTCCTCCGTAAAGCGTGTTGCATACGTATACGCGAAACGTCTGTTTGCGCGGCGTATGTGCACGGCGAAGATGTGCTAGAGTAACGATTTCACGATGTTTACGCAAAAGCCGCCGCCGCCGCCGCCGCCGCCGCCGCCGCCGCCGCCGCCGCCGCCGCCGCGTGTTTCTTCCATTTCTTTCGCTCGCGACGTGTCGTCGGTATTGCCTCAAAGAGTTGGGGGAGGGGGTTACCATTTCCCAGCCAACGAACACGACACGAACCGAATTCCCGCCATGAGGCGAGAAGCCGACATGGCCGAAATAAACAGGAAGTAAGAAGATCCGGAGGACTTGGTGCGGGCGATATTTAACGCTTTACTGCTTAATACGAGGATACGAGAATTCCTATGGCGGACCATACGATTTTGATCCCCTTGAAAAAGCAGCAGCCATCGCAGCCACCGAGTTGTAGATGAGACACAGACAGACAGATGTAGATTAAGATCGATTAAGATCGATATAAAGATAGCTATTTTTCTTTAATCGATCAGATATAAAGAAATAAAGAAATAAAGAACAATCTTCCGAATCTCGTATACTCGGCGCGCGAGTAAGAATTTATCCGGAGAGAAATTAAAGGATCCGTCGATCCGTCTCGAAGACGGACCGAGAGAACGGCTAGGAATATATCGGAAAGCGAATGACTCTTGAAACATTCAACAGGGAAACGAAGGGATTATCAGGTGTTAATTAGGGAGCATAAATGAACAGGATATGGTAATCGCGTGAAAATCTCGCGAGAAGAAAATGACAGGGTGGTAAGTACCTGCCGGTAAGGAAACTTGAAGAAGTTGCTCGTTGCCGTTCGCGTTGTTTCTACGCTCGCGTAGAATTCCGCGTATTAACGCGTGCGAAATCATTTCGCAATTATCTCGTTGATTCCCCGTTGAGACCGACAAAAGGAAGAAAACATGGAGCACGATGGAGAATTACAGCATGGACTTGTTTCTGGCAGGGAGGAGGGGGGGAGTGATGGGTGGGAGGAGGAGGTCCGAACGATGATATCAGCGAATAAACGAGTTCTCGTTAGGGGTAAACTGCACGCCGTAACGCGACGCGTGCATGCGCGCGAGATATCAACTTGGAAGAGAAACTCTTTTTTATCCCAAGGAAAATGAAGAAGCCAATCGCAGGGGCAAGTTTTCCACGAGAGAAAAATAATTGAAATAATTGAGAGAATAGATAATTCAGGCAATTGCGTGCCGTTTTTATATCTATATTAACGCACTCTTATATATATATATATATATATATATGTATATATATGGTATCACTTATTATACTATAACTATTTTTATTTCATATGCGTGACGCGCATAGAGATTACTCATGAACGTTTCATGAACGCATGCTGGACAGAAAGTCCGCGATTCATCGTCATCTATGAATCCAGCTTCGAGAGGTATTTCCGAGCGGTTTATTGCGCGTCAACACGTCGCGCAACAATGTTGCACACGCTGTGTGCTATCTTCTTTAACCTTCCGCAACATATCCGCAACACGACGAATTGCGATAGATTTAAGGTGCGATCTTGAGCGATCAATGCGATCGCGATCATTACGCTGTAAATATAAAACTGTAATGCTCGTATGCTCGTGCGCTCTCGATTAATCTCACGATTATTTCTGTGGAATCGTTGGATCGTTGCGAAATGAGCAAGTACGGGGCGCCGACTTTGGAAGACTTTGGAAGAATTACCGACTCGGCCAGTTTCTTTCGTAACCGTGAAAGTTAACCGTGAAAAGTGCTGCGCCGAAAAGAGAATCGGAGCGCACGAAACAAAGATCCCTAAGAAACGGTTACACCTCGAATGCGACTCTGATCTATACCTTTACCTTTTTTACGATTTACGATTTACGGTTTACGGGTCATCTCCAGTTCTTGTCATGCTTGCGTAGAGTCGAAAACTGCTTTGTCCCGAAAGTTGGTTAGTCGGAAGAAAGGAGAAGAGGGAGCCGAGTTGGTCCCGAGTCGAAAATCCGATCCGTAAATCGACTTGGCTCTCTCTCCTTCGGCTCGCATTGGGTGGCCGCTACTTACCGGACGTAAATCTACGTGGAAGGCTTCCGTTTTAATGACGGATTTCTATTTTCGTCGATGGCATTCGAACTCGCGCGCTGTTTTGTCAGTCAACAGGAAGTAATAGAATTTTATTTTGCTACGCCGGGGCTGCTATGCTCGGCACACGCCGCCTGTGCCGCCCGCCCGCCCATTACGGGACGTGTCCGCGCGGAATAAAACGCAGAAAGGGAAAACGCGACATCGGGCGGCGTTTGTAACGTTTGTAACGGACAAAATAATCTCCTTTTTAATCGAACGGTTAATAGCTTGTTATTTGAATATTTCAACGCGGGTCAAACCGACTTTGCTCATCGAACGAATCTCCAACTATACAACTATGCAACTTGAATATAAAAATTCAAATGACGCATTCGGCATACGGAAAGCGAGGGAGGACCTTTCTCAGGCTTTCTTTTTTCTCTTCGACGTATTACGCGACGTATTACGCGACGTATTACGCGACGTATTGTACACGTATTGCGTTGGTAATCTTTTACCATCTTTGTTGGCATTTCGCGCAATCGTTGTATGAAAACTTGAAAACTTTCTTGCACTCGTGTGTGAACGTAAAAAAAAACGAAAAAGAAAAAAGAAAAGAAAAAGAAAAAAAAATTCGCGCCACGTCGCACTACTCGCGCGTCACTCGCGAGTTTCGGCTTTAATACATTGCACTCTCAGTATTTGCACACGCAGTTCGTGCCGCGCGTGATTGTGGATTCGATGCGCACGACCTTGCGATAACGGTGCCGCCGACGGTGCGCGTCAGAAACGTCAGGAAACTGCAGTTTCTCCGGCGTGTGTACATTGTTCCGTTTTCCGTGGCAGGCAGATGCCAGCCTGCCAGCCAGCAGCAGCACGGGGTGCATCGATTGACCGAACGCCCGGATGACCATATGACGGGAAAGAAGACAGTGGTGGCCGCGGGAGTATCGTCGTGCGACGACAATGTCACACACGCGCGCGACCCTGCGTCACGCAACGTCACACACACACACACACACGCGCGCGCGTCGGAGGAAGAATAAAAGATGAGAAAAATCATGCGGCAATCGAGCCTTCTCGACGAGGCTCTCGTATGAAATACGAAATATCCACACGTATCTACGTATCTACGTATCTACGTATCTACGTAACTACGATTTTTATTCTACCAGCATTTGATGCCATTTTCGGCTTCGATTAGCGGATTCGAGGGAAAAGTCGCGGTTTCTCGTATCGAGAGCAAGCAACGTTTCGTTCGATCGACTCGAGGCGCATTCCTGTAATTGAATTTCGCCGTGCACGATGAATTCCCGCAATGGCGTGACGCGATGACGTCCGCGCCCGACGATTTTCAATTCGCGGAATTCGCCGCGACGCTGACGTGAAAGTTCACGGCATGGAGTTCGGCACGTTGACAACAGTTCGTCGACCCCGATCAAACGAAACCGGCCATGTGGGTCTTGTCGCACGTGCCCGTACATACGCGGCTGTTTTAAACGTGCCTAAAAATTCAAACGCGCGTCACGTCGAAAGCACGACGAAGAGAAATATACACAAGCGGAGGGACGGAGGGGCGGAGGGGGGTTACTAGGATAGGGATCGAGCAGCAAACTGCGGTACTTTTGCCCACAGTCACAGTGGCAGTGGGCAAGATTTATACGTAGATTTATACGTATAGTCTTGTACATTAGTAACCGCGAGTAAATGTCCACCTGCCACACTTGTTAATGCCACTCGCGATCGAATAAAGCATGCACTTTCCACGATACCTCTTTTCTTTCCGGGATAATTCTCTTCTTTCGTACACGGAACATCCTCGTGAACACGGCGTGGATAAATTAATTAACGCGTGCGGGGATGCTAATTACATGCACCGCCTTTTTTTTCGAACCCGGACGAGAAAGAAATGTTTCTGCTCTGACGGACTGATGAGCGGAAGATGCGGGGAACTTTCTCGCCGTTCCGGGCGATCCGTTTCGATTCGCGCGCGCGCGCGCGCGCGCAGCTCGGACATTGGCGCGATTCGCGCCGATGCTCTCGAAACGCTGACCGCATTTGTCGACGACGTCGACGTTGCGTTTTACGGGAGTCGCGCGCCAAGCTGCGAGCGTACGTTTACGTCCTCGTGAATGTCGCAGGAGCAGCGGCACTTTACGACGAGGCAAGAATGAGGCAACGTTCGGACCCGATATGAGAGGAAACTGACACCTTTGAACGGACAAACGAGCAAAGATATTTCACGATACGATATAGCGATTTCTCAGTCTCTCCCGGCAAATTCAATATACAATCGATATGATATGAGACTGCTATAAATGATAAATGATTTTGTAATGATGATTCGCTGTCGGATGAGTTCGATGTCGTCCGCAATTTCGAAATTAGAAACGAATAATCGAAACGAACATCGACTAGGAGACGCACTCGGCATAACATTATCGGTTCTTACTAAACTTCATCGACGTTATATTCACGATGCGCATCGATTTCATCAGCATCAACATGTATATAAATCTCAAAGGGAAAGTTATTCTGGATCTGAGATACGCGATTTTAACTTTATACGAGTGGAGTGAAAGATATGCTCGAGAGTGCAACGTAAAAACTCTGCACAGCTCCCAAGATTGTACAACGAAGATTGCTTCGAATGTCGTATAATTCGGGGGGAGGAAAAAAAAAATTGCTTTGACGTTGTTGCGCGCATATGTAGCCGTCAGAGTCAAAGTTTTGCGCGTTGTAGCCATCGGTAATTCGCCAGGAGTAGGGGGACTATGACTGCGCGATTACGATTATCACGACGATTCCCTATAGCGCGTGCCACGGTCATCGTTCTCGAGGTCAATTTTCCAGAATTCCCAATTCCACGACGAAACTGTCAAATCTTGATAATCCCTTCTATCTTTCGCTGTGCTGAAGGACAGAGAGCCCCCACTAGGCCCCCCACTTCATTCATTGACTAAAAAAAAGGCGCGATGCTAACCGACTGACCGTTGGACGAACCGTCAGAGTTTGTCACGACGAGCTCTTGACGAAGCGAGCTAACGAAGCCGTTGCGAAGCCCCTTGTTGACCCGCCTGCCAGCTGAACGTGCAAGGCGAAGAATCGGCAGAGTCTCGCGCAAGAGTCCGCGCGCGAAAAGTAGCGAAGAGTACCGTTCGCGTATGTCACGGCACTCGTGTAGTCGCGCTCTGGCCTCATAGATGGATGATTGTGGCGGGAGGGGATGATTACGTAACGTCCAAGACGCTGGCCAATGCGACGAGCACCGAGGGCAAGTCCCCCGCCGGTCCCCCTCCCCGATGCTTCTCCCACGACTTGGGTAACCGTTGGCCACGGATCCCCAGAACGGAAAGGTTACTCTCCTGTCAGAGCTTGCACGCTCTGCATCCACCGCTACCGCTTTATCCCGAGCTCCGATGGCTACCGCTCTTCGGCGTGCCACGTTCTCAGATTATCCGCGATAAGGTACCGTTCCCTCGCTCTCTCTCGTTGAGAGCGCCGATTGCCATAAATTTTTCTCGCGGCGCCGGGAGGCCGCGCGGAATTAAACGCCACGACAGCTATGACCGCGATCCCTAAGTCACGCGGATCCATTTACGTTAAGCGAATCACTGCTAGTTAGAATGGCACCAGGCCATTCGTCCGTCAATATGGGGAAACTGGGTCTTCGTTCTACGAGGAAATATATCTCTTACTCTTTTCTCCTTAGTCAAGTCGCAAAAGTATTCTTTAAGTAATTAAATTAAGTACAATAGATACGGTAGATACGGCTAGATCGTTATCAAATGCTTCCGTTATTTCCGTTTCTTATTTGTTTCTCTGAGGAAAACAAAAATTCCCAAACGTAGTTAAGTTTTGGGATCCACCGATCCGGATAACTAATTTCCTCCTTTCCGCAAATGTCAGTCCTAGTGGAGAGTATATGTAGCGGAACGAATTGATGAATCAGAAATGTAGCGCGAAATGGAGAAACGCGTGAATGGTACACGCTTGGGCTTCGGCCATTCTGAATAGGCTTCTCTCTCTCTCTCTCTCTCTCTCTCTCTCTCTCTCTCTCTCTCTCTCCCTCTCCCTCTCCCTCTCTCTCTCCAATGCGTGATACGACCTCCCAATACGTATGTCACGATGCGTGAATCCTTTCGGTTTCCATCTTTATTTTTTTTCTTTTCGATAGAAGCCAATTTGCCGACGGGAAACATGATGATCAGACAATATCTGATTCATGATGGAATGCAAAACATGGAAATACAATCAACTCGCGATACAGTGTCGTACAATGTGGCACATTTTCCAACTTGCGAACAAAGCTGCTGCTTTCCGCAGCTGCTTACTGAACGGAACGTTTAATTTAAGCGAGAGCATACATTCTACCCGCAAAAAATACTAGTTGTTTGTTGATATCTTTAAAGTTAAATAACTAGGAATTTTACGATACAATACAATTTTCATTTTCCATCTGTAGCCGTTGTATCGTACAAATATAAATAAGCGGCATAAAGAAGCGGCTTTCATAATCTACGTTGAGCGATGTTGAGATATAAATTTTTTTCTAATATTTGAGATTCCGCCGCAGAGATTTACTGGGTTAACTCCGTTTAATTAAAAAGAATATATTACGATCGCGATCATTCGATTGCGATCTAAGAACCGTCGTTCAGCGTTGTTGGTTACAACTTTTTTCAGAGAATTGTTTTCCGGACTATTAGGTAAAATAAAAATTGAACAGACAAAATTGACACTCATCATCGAAATGCAAGGAGAAAGGGAAGAGAATGGAAATCGCCAGAAATAGGAGGGAAAGAAATCAAAGAACCAAACAAGAAGAAGAAACGCGAAAAGATGCCTCCAATCGACGTATGAGATATTCCGATATCGTCGATACTTTTGGATCGCAATTTGTTATTCCGCGCGATATTCGTGTCATCGATCTCCGGAGCTCAAAACCTACATTTCAAAATAATTTCATCAAACTCGACAAATTAGATTAGCATATTATTTCTCTTGCTCTTTCTCTCATCATCTTATGCCGTCTGTTCCTCTATAGATTATAGATAGAGTACGATTAGAACGCGTTACTATAATCATGTAAGCATGCAAGCATGTATCCTACAAAGGAATAACATTACGATTGACGATTATATTTTCGGTCATAAAAAAATATTCGAAAGTTTCCGTTTTATCCAAGCGCAATTCCTCTCCTCTCCTCCTCATCTTCAGAACCTCGTCTCTCACAGACACTCGAGGAGACACATCAAATTTTCATTTAATAATTTCTCCGCGACGCGAGAAATCACATGCCCCTTCGCTCTCTATGCATCGTACGTGTATTGCGGCTAACCTATCGCGTTACGTTGTACAATTTCTATCGAATTGTATCTTGTCGTAAATAAATAAATAACGCGCGAGCGGGACGTCTCTTTTTCTGATCTTTTTCTTATCTCAGCGATCAAAATTTTGATCGCCACTGTACATCGCGCCGTGTAATAATAGCCCACCGATGGCCGCGTGTACGTGTGACTTGACAATAGAATCGAACGGCACGGCGCGTTTCCACGCGAGCATGTGTGCCCGTTAATGTGCACGCGACGGTAATACGCCCACTCGGTACAGTCCCGCGGCAAAATGCCGCGCGGTGAGTCCATATCGGAAAATGTTTTCCACATAGTTCGGTCGACGGTGAGAGACTGGGTCATGTCACACGTATGCGGTGCCGATAGGTCGCGGTGTGTGCAACGCGTATCCACCGCGACCGGCTGGCGCGTTCACGGTATACTCCCAGGTATTTATTTATCGCCATGCCATATCTGCCCTTGTGAACTTGACGGGCAAACACACGGCGGCATACGTCCGTAACCGCGTGCTCGCGCGACGGCGATGCATAAAAATGCGAAGCGACGTTGGCCTGTGGATGGAGCGGCGGCCGGCCGATCGCTCTCGCCGATCCGTCTTCGGGATAGGTGCGCACACGCGCACTGTACTGTAATATTCGTCCGTTCCTTCGCCGCCGCTCGCCCGCTCTATCGATGGCGGTTTTTTCAATTATCTCAGCGACGACGCAATTTGCGACTTGCTTATGCGCTTATGCGCGATCGATCGGTCGCATATTCCCGTGACCCTCGCGACGGCCCGCTCGTGCCTTTCCGCGCAGTTTTTTGCGCTTCTAATAATCTTTGCGCCGTAATTATCTGTGATCTGGCACTCTTTTCCGATTCCGATTCCAAACCAGTCGGTCCAAATCACCGGCTCTGCCTTGGCTGCCGGCTCGCGATCGGCAACAAAGCCAACAAAGATATGTCGCTGCGCGATCGCTGCGATCTCGCGATAACCTTATGCGCGATTAAAACAACGCGTGCTGCTTTTCCTGTAAATCGTTGTTGTCTACGCTTTTCCAGGATCAAGCGAGTGTTTAAATCGATCGATCGATCGACCGACCGACGAAAAAAAAAGTCGCGATAATATTGTTGAAAAGTTATGCAGACGGAATAATATCGTCATCTCGCGCGCCAATTTGTCATTCCGCTGTGTCACGCGCGAGCGCGCGAATCACCGACGTCTGTTTTCGTTTCATCAAAACCGGAGGCTACGGCGGGAAATTCCCGCGATCTCCCACCCCATCTCATTCGACCATAGTACCGGTGGTATACAAACTCGAGCGAATCAGGGGCCCCGCTCCGGTCTCATCTCCGGGCGATGCGCGCGTGTGCAAAACGGAATCTTCTCCCCCTCTGTCCCCCGGAGATTGGAGGGAGCGAACGAAACGCGCACATCGGCCGGCCGCCTCCCGCGATATATTTCGATACGTAAATAAATACAAGGTCGACCGGCGAACACATTTCTGGGATAGAAAGGGCTCTGGGAACTACCCGTGCATAATTGGTGCGGGGAAGCTATTGACCGCGGTACGATGCGTTCGTACGATCACGCGCCGGCCGAAAGTTTCGCGACGCTAGGCGGCGACAGTGGCTGCGGCGTCGGCGGAGCGCGTGCGAGGCCAGGTCCAGGGTTCACACTCGGCAACGCCGCCATATATCGACCCAGCTGTCGCTGTAGGGAAGAGGACTGGGGCACCAGCCCCATGGTACCCACGAAATTCAGCTCATCCGTTTTATCGTATCGTGACTTCGAAACCGTCGTTTCCAAACGAGTCGTTTTCTGCGAGGAGAGAGAGAGAGAGAGAGAGAGAGAGATGCTGGTCACGATGAAAATTTCCTTCGCAAGATGTTGGACGACGCAACCTCTAGCTTCACGGTTCTTTGATCTTTCCGTTGGAATTTCTTCCTTGTTTTCTAGTAAGTATATACATAATAAATGTATATACTTTGTACGAATTTTACTTTTTATTTATATAGAAGAGAAGACGGCGGCGAATATCGTTGACGACGAACAAACTGGTAACTTGTAGTAACTTTTAGTAGTATTTAGAGTATTTAAGTAACTTTTATTTATCGCATGGAAGATATTTTGCGCATTGGAAGCTTTATTCTCACTCGCTATTTTCTTTCCGGACTTGACAAAATTGTGAAAACGATCCTTTTCCAGCGGTCGCGTGATCTTGAGATATTCGGCATTCAATGTCGTTTCCTTAGACGTCGAAATAACATTTTGCGACGTTAATTCTTAAAGTACAGATCCAGGCGTTCAGGATATCCACGCGTTCTATTTCGTTGGAAGTCGAGGTGAAATGGCCGAGAAACGATTCGCGACCCCAGCAGCCACTATTGCCACCCCATACGAGCCGCCCAATCCCCCTGGGCAGGATAGTACAGGGTAGAGGGAAAAGAGAAGAGGGGACGAACCTAGCCCCAACTCGCGGAGTGACGAGTCACCCTGGGTACACTGGGTGCGCATGGGGATTCCCCACTGTGTCCATCTTGCTTCCTCCTCCCCTTCGCTCTCATTCTCCTTTTCTCTTCTACCCTTTGCGAGATCGCAACCCTTCTTCTCTTGCATTTAAATCCTTCTCATCCTCCGTATCCTCTTCTCCCGGTATCGTGATCTCTCTTTCCCCCGGTTCCTCTTTCACTCGGGAAATCTCCCCTTCGGCACCATCTCTTCACCGCCGTTGCCGCCACCACCAGCACTACCACCACCACCAGCACCACCACCACTACCACCACCAGCACCACCACCACTACCACCACCACCACCACCACCACCACCACCACCACCACCACCCCCACCACCACCACCACCACCACCACCACCACCATCACCCTAGCATCACCAACGCTATCCAACTACGTTCTCCCTCCACCCCGATGGAACCTCCAACCAGCACACGAGCAGCCTTCTCCGGCGACGACCGGTAGACTGCTGGGCATTCCCCTCTCATCCTTGCTTTCTCTATGCCGATTCCCTATCTCTCCATCTCTCTTCGTCTCTGTTCTCTAGCTGCATCGCGCACGAGCGGTATATATGCCCTCGCCACTTTTTGCTCTCATCTCTGCCCTTTTCGTTCCTCGATCGGGTTCTCTCCTCTTTTTTCTTACTTATATCCTCGGTTCTCGCTTCCCGCACTCTGTCTCTTTCTCGTCCTCGACCATGTATCCGATGGTGAGTAATGGATTGAATTCGAATAGAAGTTTCATTCGGATGAAATTCTCATCCCAACCGTGCTCGGTTTAGCTCGCAAGGAGATGCGCCTACTTTCTTGACACGGGCGTAGGTGGAGGTGACGTCAAATAGACTAAGTAAATAAGCCAAGTTAGTTCACCGCTGGCTAAAGCCTCCGCGCTTATCCGACCAGCACTTTTTCTTTTACGCACAATTGCATGAATCGGTCCAATTAGTATACTCCCCCCCCTCTCTCTGTTTTTTCTCACGTAGCTTCGCAATCATGTATTCGCAACAAACATTCCAAGATACTGTCCACTTGTCTATCATTATCTGAAACAAGAGGCGAGATTCGGGAAGAGTATACGGAACGGCCAATGCCAATGAAAGCTCGCGTATTTAAAAATCGCGAGGAGAATGCGAGGAAGCGTTGGCTCTCGGCCAGATCGCTCCTCTTCTCTGTTCCGCGGATCTTTCAACGGAGACTCCGCGATGCCGTTGTAGCAATATTAACGCACGCAGCAACTCTGGCCGTGCATGATCGAGCTAAAGTGACTCACTCGTTCGCTCCGGCTTCCTTAAGCCGATCGACCGATCGGATACCTGGTACCCTGAGGCACGTCCGCTACTTTTATCGCCGGAGCATCGCGCGGCAATTTTCTTGCTGCGCTATTGGCGTATACTGCCGCCGCCGCCGCCGCCGCTGCCGCCGCCGCCGCCGCCGCCGCCGCCGTCGTCGTCGTCGTCACCACCACCACCACCACCACCMCCMCCACCACCACCACCACCATCACCACCACCACCACTGCCACTGCCACGTACATATAGCAGATGAAATTGCCGATAATGCCAGCTCTGCGTCTCGTTTGATCATCAAGGAACACGAAATCGGCTCCTCGTTCGAGCAGATCAAGACAGATGGACAGATTGCCTAACCCGAAATCGGCAAGGATTTACAAGGACATTTCGAATTTTATACGGAATTTTATCATGTCATTTAGAATTAAATTCCAACAACACGTTGGATCTCCTTTTCTCGCAACGGAAAAACGATATACGCGCAAGATTAAGTACGAACAAGATCTCAGATTGAAATATAAATGTGACCACATTATTCAACGTATATACGTTGCGTGTACCAAGATGTTACTTTTACGTACGAGCCTGCTTTTCTCTTCTCGTGGGAATTGCGTGAAATGATGCAACGTTGGTCCTCGCTCGTGGGTTTTACGCTTAAACTCAAATGCGAAACCAGTGTACACGTCTGCACATCTGCTCACAATATTTTGACAATGCACGATTATTGAGAGCCGTAGGCTAAAGACAAAATCTTTAGTACATAGTGATAAGCGATATCTTAATAACGGTAACATAAAAATTAAGTAAAAAACATTCTCTTTCTTTACGTTAAGTTAAACGAGTCTACTAGTCGAGTAGAAAATGGCGATATAGCTTTAGGAAAGGAATACAAAGCCGTATCGATCGAGATCAGGCTCCGTTTAGCACGATTAAGCCTTGTTCCTTCCTCGCCTCTTTATCTCTCTCTCTCTCTCTCTCTCTCTCTCTCTCTCTCTCTCTCTCTCTCTCTCTCTCTCTCTCTCTCTCTCCTCATATAATAATAACAACAACGCTAAGCTGCAACCTTTGTCACAGCTGTGAAATATTATTTTATTTATACGTATCGTAATCTCGTTTTACATTTTTTCAATGCACGTGATATTTCCATCTTAAAATGAAGATAAGAAAAGAAAATCTCACCAGTATCAACGCGAAACGTAAAATTCGTTTTACGTAACGTGAGCGATCGGAACATAATCGGAACATTAAAACTATAAATATTGCGCAATTGGCTATTCATCAGCTCCATTCGTACCATCTATCGAACGACTGAATTGAAAATGAATCGCAGAGCATGTACAAGAAATAATTTCGCTTTGTGCATTATCGCGTCTTGAACAACGATATATCCGACATGGTTATGTAACGCGAGAAATGTACAGATTTATATATGTACAAATGAAAAACACTCGGTGTTATCTCCGAGTTACTTTGATGAAATCAGTATCGTTCCGAGGTATGATGCAACACGTGCACACACGCGCGCGCATACAAATACAGATATTCTCGTCCCGTACGCGGGACAGCTATCTTCCTATGCACCTTTACTTTGTTATGCTCACATAAGTGCGAAGACACATCAAGACCGAAGCAACCGTACATCGTCCGATTATGTAACCGTTATCTCGTAAGTGTCATGGCAATTGGTTCAATTTGTTGCACAAGTGCCAAATGGAGCGAGCGCCGGCGGTCCGTGCGCCCGTTCAATTCTAATGTCAGCAGGATGAAAATGTCGGGACATCGGTCGCGTCCTTCGTTGGAGGACATGCGATCTCGTCTGGAGAGGAGATCTGCTCGATCGTCTCGATCGTCTCGAAATAAATGACGCGCGTCACGCCATGATTTGGTCTTTGCTCATGCTTCGAAGAAAGGAGGAAGAGACCTCCATTCTTCTGCATTCCGCATCTCGAGTGAATTACGGATGACGAGGTGCCGTGTGGATGGCGCGTTGAGCGGAAAGAAAACACGATCTCTCGTTACGCGTGGCTAAAGACGCCGGGGACGCGGGGTGAATAAGAAATGAGAAGGGAGAAATGAGAAACAAAGAACAGACAAGAGATTTTTGTGTGCGCGAGAAAAGAAAGATGGGAATGGCGGATGTCGATGATTTGCTTACCTTCCCGCGACGGTTTTTAGCGGCTAGGTAACTAACCAGTCAGCCGACCAACCGACCAACCGACCAACCGACCAATCGCTAGTGGACTCTAACCGGCGCGATAATCGTCCAGTTTCCTTAATCATCGTCCTCATCGCTCTGCCGAAGCGGAGTGGGGCGCGGCGATACTACCGCCGCCGCCGCCGCCGCCGCCGGTCGATGAGATACCGCCGGAAGACGGTCCCTCCGGCTTGAGGAATCGAATCTGTATTTCTTCCGACGATTTTGGACGAAATTATTTCGATTATTCATCGGAATAACTCGCAAAACGCTCGCGATGCGTGAAACGAAAATGCAGGAAAGAAATTCGTTTTCAACGGATGAAATATCGGCGACCATGGATTATGATGTATATATATATATATATATATATATATATATATATATCATACGTCACACGCATAGAAATACAAAATCTGTCGAATTATCGATTACACGGATGATCGATCAATTGCTTGGAACGCGAACCCGAAGGCGATCGGAAATCGCCGATGCTTGAAGAAACATCGACGTTTCGTACATGGGTCCAATTATGTAGAAATTGTGAGACCTAACCGTACGTGGAAATATTCCGAGTATTTCCTGTGATAGCTTTGATTTTTGCCAACATTTCATTGGACATTAATCAAGTCGACTTGTCAATGCCATGATAATAATAACAACGTAACAGGGAACGTAACGGTTTGGAAATTATCGCGCGGAGGTCGGCGCAGGAAAGAGCATTTTCCTGTTCCGACTCACACGAGCTTCTATAAATAACGATTACCTCGTGGCACGGGCCACGGTTTACAAAATTGACATAATAGAAGAGGAAAAAATTGTCAACATCGTGCAAGCTGGATAGTCGCGACGGATGGACGGAAATATTTTCGCATGAAATTGACGTTGGAAACATTGCGTATAGGCGCGGCGTATCGCGTCCAGACGCGATTTTCGACACGAGCACGATAACGTTACATAATTATATAAACATGGCGAGGAGAAATCACGTAAAGGATCATCGAGGGTAACCTCGAGTAACGTAACGACGAAACGCATACCTTGGGTATAGGAAACGTGACTCGTGTCACGAATGATCGTTTCGCGAATGATCGTTTCGAGTGATATCGTTCGCAATTTCTCAAAGTTACGATAACTTTTCGTATTCCGCGGTAGCGGATAGTCTACGATACCCCGCCGCTTGGAAAATACGCTCAGTAATAACGTGCAAGACAACGATACAATCACGCCGGCGGGTTACGACGATATCCCGGCACGTTTCTTATCGCGGATCGGACTCTGCCAAGCCAGGTCCATGTAATAAAACCAGGAGAGAAAACGTTAATGGCGCGGGAGAGACGAAGGAATGCCTCCACGTTTCTATCGCGATAGAAACAGGATTCCCGCGAGATACACCCTCCGCGCGATAGAACGCATTGCGTAACGAGCGCCGAATCGTAAAGTCGCGCGGCGGAATCTCCGTCGCGCTCGTCGCCAACGTGTTGGCCGCCGCCGCCGCCTCCTCCTCCTCCTCCTCCTCCTCCCCTCCCCACCTCCCCCTCCCCCGCCTTCCCGCCCCACTGCTGCCGCGGTGGAAAAGGGATCGCGTTTAGCATGCGAGCGGCACGTTGTAATTGGCACGTCTCGCCGAGCTCTCTTTCGAGGTTAGAAGTGCAATGCACTTGGTTGCGTTCGTTCGCTGTGCAGCCGCAGCGGTACATCGACGGAATGCTGATTCCGAATGTCCGTCCGTCCGTCCAGGTAGACGCGCGCGTTGCGTCGTGCGTCGTTTAGCTATATACGCGCGAAGGAAAGGATGCAACAGGGTTTGCAACGAGTTTGATCTCGGTATCGGTATCGAAAATCTATCTCTTTCCTCAAAAGAGATAAAAGAGATTCCGATTCCGTAAATCGTAAAATAGAGCTGTAGAGATGTATCATTTATTAGCTTCATTTTCACCTAATCCTTCTTAGGTCTCGCGTGCAACGTACAATATACGCAAGTCTCTATCGTGGTAACGATTATTTGGTATATTTGGCATACTTGTGTAACGTGCTTTTACGAAGCACGTAAGATCCATCTCCATCTCTATTTTCGTTGAAATTCTTCGTCCATTTTTCTTTAAACGACCTTACTCCTCACGCCTCACGCTGCTTTATCAATTCCCGAGCATTCCAATCCGCAAACGACGATCGATTATCGACGTTCGACGAATGATGAAAGAAGAAAGAGTTGAAAGTCATTGCGTCTGCGAATATGTTATCGTCACATTTGCGTAAATCGGCGAGATTTCCTCCTGAGCGCGACTCCACGCGCCTCAGCGGAGGTTATTCGATACACGCGTATCTAGATAACGCTCATCTTTCATAACGTGTCCTTAATCTTAAGCTGAAGGATCAGCCAAGGAGGAGCCCCCATTTGTGCAGCAGCAGCAGGAGCAGCAGCTCTGTTGCGTGGTCGCGCGATTCGTGGCCCGTCGCGAGCAGGTTAGGTTAGGTTACAAGTGTTGCGCAACTTGGCGATCGTGTCACCGAGTGAATGAAACTGGCTTGAATCCGCGAAAGCCCTTACGAGAGCACGAGCCCTTACGGCTGCGTCTCTCTTTTTCTCATGTAATACGGATGCATTACAAAGGATGCTTTCTTTTCAGAACGTCCGGTGAAGGTTAGGCGAACATGTGCGTCCCGACTGAAAAAATCCTTCCTTTCGGTGTACAATTGCATCACCGTATCCGTACGAACGTATCGGCGGCGGCCGTTGACGGTACGACCTTCAACTTTAAACTTTATGAATAATCTCCGCGGAGGCACGTACGCGCGTGCGTTACGTTTCTTACGTCGTCGTTAAAAGTCTGCCTCTGTTTTAATGAAAACAGAAAACAGAAAATAACAAACAAAAGTTGGCGCATGCGCCTGAGAATGAGAATATTTGAAATGAGATTGAAAACTCCTTGTTGCAGGTTTGAATAATTTTTCTCGCGTACATTTCTCGCTTGTTAGATCGCATCGTTCTGCATGTTCCGCGCGATATATTTTTGCCAACAAATCGAATTTGACCGAAGGGTCAAGGAGATCGATACGTCACGAGGACTCGATCCCAGATTGCCCGACGATACACGATATCGATGATTCTTTGTAATTCTTTGTCATACCTAACGTAAAGGTATCTAACTCGCTTCGTCGATTATCATCGACGTTAGTTAGTCAAGTTGGTTAGACATTTCATCGCGTCGCAGACGAGTATCGAGAGCGAGTAAATAAAACTTTATCGTATTATGCTCTTATATTTGAATTCGGCTTGTTTCGTCCGGCTACAAAGCGAGATGCAAACAGAAAACTAGGAGAGGAAATTAACGTGGCAAATAGCGCGTGCGCGCACGCGCGCGCGGAGTCGCGCAGCTATGCAGCGGAATGCGTAAAGTACCGCAACACGTGGCGGCGACTGAACTTTGCGCTGTGGAAATAAAAAAAACATGCGCCTGCATGCGCGAATATTATCTATACGGCGATATCACGATGACGGTGGACTTTTCAAAGAGTATCCACCCGTCGGCGTCGCACACGCGCGCGGGCGCGCCGCATATACGCACGGAGCGCGTTCATAGCGCGAGGAACGTGCGCGCCTCCGTCGCTTCTCGCATTTCGAGTCGCGCGGTCGATGATCGCGCCAATGTGTGGGTGAGCGTGCCTGCGTGCGTGAGTGCGTGCGTGCGTGAGAGCGAGCGAGCGAGCGAGCGAGCGATAATGTGCGCAGTGGCGTAGATGCTGTTGACCTTGCGTTAAAAGCGCTATCGAATCTGCGTATAACATTTAGCGACTGTCAGGAGCGTAACGTTTCCCGCGCGAGCAAAGAGTCTGCACAAACGGTCACGGACGCGACGTCATGTTACGTCGGTTAATGCCGGTTATCGTTGTTATCTATGTAACCGAGGGCTCTCCCGGTTAGACCGCCAACAGTCGGCCAAGTTGCCGCGCGAATGGTCGAATAACGATAGTTATAGGCGAAATAGAATGCGCGCGTCCACAAGCGAGGCAGAAAACTGCTGTTGCAACGATATCGAGACGTCGATGCAAAGACGTCGTTAACCGCGCCGACGAGGAACCGACGACCGACGAGAAAGAGAGAGAGAGAGAGAGAGAGAGAGAGAGAGAGAGAGAGAGAGAGACTTGTTGTTCTCGTACATCTTTTCGGAATTGATTCTTTTCCTTTTTGATACGATAAAAATCAAAATTGCCAAAGATTGGAACACGTCTCTCCGATCCGATGATGCGTATCTAATTTCGACAATCTGGCAATCTTTATATGGCATTTATACGCCAAAGAATTCAAGATTAAGAGTAAGCTAATCGAGCATAATTTATTCGAGAGATCCATCATCCTCTCTTTGAAAAGTCATGGAAGAGAGTTCGTTGACTCTCGAGTAATGAGACGCGTTATCGATTAATTTCCGAGAAATGACGATGAATATTATTAATTCATCGCGATAAAGAGAAAATTTATGTTTCCACGAAACTTACAAGTATAGTTACAAATTGGATACTTGCTATCCAACTTATTTATCGTTGGTGGTTATTGCTAGTAGTTATTATTAGCTGTATAAATTGTTTGTCCAATGCTCATGCATAGTTATAGGCACATTATCGAACGCATTAATATCGCTACGCGGCTTTCCTAAATAGCCGAATCGATCCGCCTACGAAGCATGCTCCGAGCATGCGGCATGCCTCCGTACATTCCAACGCACGGAAATAATGTGCGTTACATCATTAAAGTATTCAATATATATTACATCCTGATGATCCTCCAAGAGACGATTGTTCGTGACGCAAGCTGATCGAGCTCTGTCTCTTGTGTCTTGTGTCTTGCAAGTATTTTACAAGTATTTTATGCAATCTCATCTCTCTTCGAGTGCGATTCCACAATGCGTGGTGGATTATTCGAGCTCTGATCAACGCTGATCAACGCCGATCAACGCTGATCAACGCGCGTGTACAACCCTCGCACAACTCTGGCTTTGCTTGCCACATTGAATATGCTCGGCATATTTCTCTAGATAAAACCTAGAGTATAGGTTACATGCATGCAAAACATGCACCGTACACGCTGATACGAATAACGTGTACCTGTACATACCTTTACCTTTATAAAAGAGCAAACGGAACGCTAACCGATGCACCGATCGGACCGACTTGTACGAGGAAGGAACGGATAATTCTTCTTACATGCTATTCGCTGTAGACGCCACGCATGCCACGCGTTGCCTTTTCATCAAGACCCACCACCGGTCAGGACCTTCGACTTTAAGCAGCGGCATTTCCTCCGCGCGATACGTGCCATCACCCCACTGTGAGCAAGGCTCTAAGCGTACTCGCGCACCTCGCGAATACCCGCCGTCTATCAAATCACGCTGATTCGTTTATAATGGCTGCTTGGATATTACGGCAGCTTCATCGCTAAACGCGTCATCAGCGTTGTCGTAGCGAGACCGATCGTCTCTCGTCCACGAATATTTCTACACAATATTTCGGCCACATGCCGCACTGATTCTCGTACCTCCTCGTGCCGATGACGCTGGATGACGCTGGATGACGGTGGATAACGTACGACGCGCTTCGCGCAACGAATAATGATAAGCCATTATGATCGGAGTTTCTTAACGCGGCTTTCGCGACACGGCGTTCCAGATGACGCCGAGCGGATGACGGCAGATGAGCAGATAAATTATTTATCAACATTTCAGCTAAACGACTGATTTATTTTTACACATGAATCATGCCGTGCTTCGCGGCACGGCCTTGAGACGGCGAAATTTTTCATCCTTTTCTTTCCTTCGTGTTCCTTTCAAAGAGAGCGATGCGTGTTTCGTTTGGCGTTTGGCGTTTGCCGTTTCGTTTTATACGTTAATTGAATCGTGTTTGCGATCATCATGGAGGTTCTCATCATCCTCTTGAACAACTGATATCATTGAGATGTGCTTTTGAAAAAATATGTATACGTAGAGAATCGTGATACTTGACGAGAGTACAAGCGAGGATACATTTGTGCTTTCATAATATTCCATAAATATTATGGAGAAAATAAAGAATCAAAGAAAATAGAGAAATTAAAGAAATTAATTGATTCGATCACTCTGGCTAGTTTGTGCAAATGGAACGTTTTCGCGCAACGTTTTCAAAACTTCTTAATCCGACAATTCTTAGTAAAGTTTTCTTGAAACGGCGTAAAAAGTTGAAGATCAATTTCGAGGATCCATAGTGAGGGGGGAGGGGGGGGGGAGGATTAGTATCAATTGAGGCACAACGATCTCGTATTTCTAAAGCTCTGACAGGATCACCACCACATCGACTCCGCGATATATCAGTCCTGGGGAAAGAAGCTCGAAGCCTAAAAAAGCCCTCGCGTTTTTTCTCCGACACATCGCGTCGAAGCGACACCATATCGTGATACCATACATGAGGTAGGTATCTCATCTCCTATCTCATCCACTGAGAGCGAACCGACACCCTTGCGGAAGGCGAGTCTCGTCTCTCTCCGTGGTGAAAGACCGCGCGCGATCCGAAAACTCGTGCGATTTTCGTGATGCTTCGTGGTACTCTGCTCTCTTCCGCCGACGCGGAAGAAGTGTGTCACGGCCAGCCGGTAGTAGGAACGACGCTCGTTTAGTCGAGCCAGGAAAGCTTCTGTGCCGATATATACGTCCGAAAGGTGAGTGTACAGCGGAGCGATATGTATATGACCGCACGTCTACATACATACTCGCTGTGTACGTGTGTGCGCGCGTGCGTGTGCGTGCGCGCGCGCGCGCGCGCGTGTGTGTGTGTGTGTGTGTGTGTGTGTGGGAATACGCTGCACCATGCAGAAAGCCAGATAGAGATATACGCCGTCTTTATGTACAGGGTGTCCCGGAACTACAGATTCTTCGAGCCGTGCGACTTTGTTATCCGATAATATTGTTCAAATATCCGTCATTCCGCGATTTTGCATCCGCGCTTGCACGCTTGACGAGGAGATCTCATTGGATCTCAAGCGGAGCTTACAACGCCATGTTTGCTTTAGATTTCAACGAACAATTTGAAAGAAAATTAAAATGTTTTATCGTTTCGCGTCGATTCGAAATTGACGCGAAATTTGTAAACGAGAGAAAAAATCATGTTTACAGCTGTACAAGCTTGTCGTCCCGTTTACGTCATCTTTCTCATTTCCTGCGGATGGGAAGGTAATGGCAAATAGTAGTAGCAGATAGTAGCAAAATTGCGTTTTGCGTATGGATACTATATATATATATATATATATATATATATATATATATATATATGCGATATTGTCATTATTCGAGTTCCAATATCAAGAAGATGCCCTTTCGTGGCTCGCACGTAGCTTGTGGCTTCGTAGTCGCTTCGAGTAAGCAAAAAGAACATCACCTTGAAGTTGAGGCTGTGGTCGATAGGGGGACTTTGGACCCTGTTACGACTCCAGTCTTTGCACGCTGCAAGGACTTTTGATCTCCTTCTTCTTTGTTCATCGCGCAGTGTTGAAACCAAATAAAGAATCGATGCAAAAATTAAAATCATATATTTTAAAATTGTCCTAATGGCTTACCGTGTGTGCGCGTGTGTGTATGCGATATATCAGAAATGCACACAAACATAAGAGGTGCACATCGCAGGTGCAAGAGGTTATTATGCGCACCGTCTCGCTTGCACCTTTTGCAATGTGCCAGACGCATTTAACCTTTACGAGGCGGAGAGCAACGCGATAGATATAGAGAGTGGGGGACACGGAAGACCGAGAGCTTAGTACGAAAGGAGAACGCGGCGAACGGCCCTTTTCACAGTGGCGTAGGGCGCTGCTAATTTCCTCAATTATAGGGACACAAGCGCTACGTAAGAAAAGAGACGATCGCTTCTCCTTCTCGCAGCTCCTTCCCGCATCGGTTAGAGAGAAGTTGCAATGGTCGGAAATGTCGTCAATCGTTTGCTTTCATCTTTGTAAATTAATCGGCTCCTCATTACGCACTACGAATAATAAAGCTTCGAGTTTTAATCGGATATATTACCGGGAGTATTTTCTTAAAGTACAACCATATATATATATATATATATATATATATATTTAGATTATTCTTATAACAATATTATTTCCCTCCAATGGATATGCCGTTTAAAATAACAAACGAAACTGATCGAGATTGATTGCCACGCGGTCACATATAAATGCGGTATGAAGGATCATTTTCACATACATCCGTGGCGGATTTAGATTCAATTTAGATTCAAATCGATTCAATTGTCTTCACGTGCGCAAAATATTCGATGCGACTTTGAAAGTGTGTCAAACTGCACGCTCAAAGTCTGTAATTTCAATATCACTTAGAGAGAGAGAGAGAGAGAGAGAGAGAGAGAGAGAGAGAGAGAGAGAGAGAACCTTTTCTTTTTACGCTTCGCATAATATATTCGGTCGCAGCAGATTTACGGGAACCCTGTGGTCCCACGCTTATGGGCCCTTATGAATATTTATTCCTGGTGGTGCATCGTGCCATACCGCTCCTTCCGTATCTGACCTGAGTATTTTGTAAGAGACACACCGCAGTGTACGCGTACGCTTCGTTCTGTCGGCCGATTTTCTCCGCATGCAGAGAGATCTCTCCTACAAGAGCAGGAGACAAAGACGGAGAAAGAAAAAGTAAAGGAAGCGAACAAGATAATAGCGCGCGGAGATGGTACAAGTACAGACGGAGTCGTTGAACAAACTACAAAACGACAGAGCGGCCTAAAAACATCCAAAGAAGACGCAATTTCTCTCCCTCTTTTTTTTCCATCTACTCTCGCAGTTCGCGAGCCGTTTCTTGGGCATTAACCGCGAAATGCGTTTCTGCGACAACTTTCGACGGTTCATCCGCTTATCGGAGCTCGCGATCGTCAAATTGGAACAACGACCGGCCTGCCTGACCCGATGATATTATTTTCTGGCGGTTGTTACTTACTTGGGCGAAATTTTCATCGAAATAAAAATGCACGGCCCACTTGGGAAATACGTATCTGAGAGATGTAGACTTTGAGAATTATGATGGATTTATATTGGCAGATCACTGTTATCTCGAAAATAATATTCCAAGGACTTTCAACGAGAATACGAAAGCTAATACCGAATAATAATAATACCGAATGTAAACCCATTTCTGACAAGATTTATTTTGATATGACGTATTGACGCATCAAAGAGATCTCTTCTCCGCGCCGTTGAGTAAAAATAACACGTACAACGCAAACAGCTCGTACTTTTACAATGTCGTACGCAAAACGCGTACGAGAATACACGAGACAACGAGCAAACCAAGTAAAAAGTCTACTTTTCTAGCAATTAGTATGAAAATACCTATAGAACGAGCACTGGTTCTCGCGGTGGTTTTATTTTATCTCGGCAAAACGTAGTGGTATATCGCAGTAGCAGGTCGCAAATTACAATAATAGATCTATAACTGAATGCTTTCTAAAATAAAAAGGCATCGAGGAGATTCGAACAAGTAAACGCGTATCCCGCTTTCTACAAAACGAATCACAGGCCGATCATAGGCGTTTGTTCTCGAGTGTGTACGTGGGAGGAGATGGACGGACAATTTCGCGTAAGATGAAAAGGAAGGGTGAAAGGGTGAAGGGTGCGCGCACCATTTACCATTTTACTATCAAGCATGGCTCGATTGAGCCATGAGCCTTGATTCGAGTCGACGAAAGCGAAGATTGAAACATCTGATCAGGATCGATTTACGCATCGATTTGGCGCATCTTCGAAACTGCTCTGTGATAGCAACGAGTCCTATACGCGTCATTAAATAATTCTCGCGCGTACTATTTTATTTTTAGCAAAATAAAATTTATAATTTGTACTCAACGTCATCCGCTAAAGCAGTATCCTCTCTCTCTCTCTCTCTCTCTCTCTCTCTCTCTCTCTCTCTCTCTCTCTCTCTCTCTCTCTCTCTCGTGTTGGAGCTCCGCTCCGGTATCTACTCTGCCTGCCTCTGACACACGCAACGATAGTGGGCGGCGTCGTTATTTCGCTTTCTCTAAACATGCGAACGGACTTGTAATTGCGAAACTTGTTGAATGAATTTTCGATTCCTCAACGAAACGGCGACCGCGGCTGCGAAACGCGAGCGGGAAAGCGAGAGGCACGCCGCGAAAGAGACACGGCACTCGGTCAGATGCAATATTCATGACCTCTTACGTCAAGCGTTCACTTTGCAAGAACCTTAAGAAGGATCGGACCGTTATTTTCCGTACGTATTATATTGGAATATCAACGACATCGCGCGACCATAAATCTAAACATATTCAACTGAATGAAGCAGATGTTTACTAAATGTTTACTAAATGTGACAAACGCGAAGAGCAAAAGATGCGTTAAAGATAAAAAGTGTTTATAAGATATTTAGTGCCGTGATATGACATGAATATTGATTGATTCATGAACATCTGCACGAGATTTTCGCTATTACGGATAATATCGATACGTGTCTTGTTAACCGAGTAGAATATTTCTGTAGAAAATTCATATACTTGATATTCGACAGATATGAAGGAAATATGGAGGAAACTTAAAAATATGACACCTCAATGACTCATCTACCACGAGTGACACGGGGAAATGAACAATCGCCTTTCATGCGATTAATAAATAGTATGTAACAGTTTACGGATCTCTTATATAAATTAACTCTCTTCCTCCTTCTCTGCGTCTTTTCATATCTTTCGTCTTCCAAATAACTGTAATTGAATTCGTAGCTAATGCAAAAGCACCTAGCTGGTAATTTTCTCAATCAGTGTGACGTTCCCGATACACATCGCGCTGTAAGTCGAGATGCATTCGTGCATTTCAAAACCAAGTTCAAGTTCCACGATACTTATCAAGATCGTGTTTACGATTAGAGTGTTTAATCCATTCGTTTTATTCCTATATTTTTTATCATCACCGAGTATTTCCTTTTTCTTTCGGATAAGTATTCAACGAAATATGAGATACACGTTTCATTCCTTTTCATCGCTCGATTCATCGTTCGATCGTTTCTTTTGCTCTAATTCAAGCATAAGTTTTCAAATTGCTCAAGTTAGTTACAAGATTTATTGGATCAGATCTCTTTCGTTATATGATATTATATTAGGCATATATTGCATAGTTTTAGCAAATTCTAGAAATTCTAACCAGCATCCAGCAGTTTTGTCTTGGAAGATTTTTATTAATTCATCGGGCGATATTCATCCCTTCGAAATAAATTCGGTTGCTGAATTTTGGCGTACATACACAAGGTTCCAACACAAGTCCAGCACTGTGGACAAGGGGTTGCAACGTGACGCAGGAACGAGGCGGAAGGTAGAGGAATCCGTAATGTATGTGTGTATATACATACACGCACATGTACTCCGTGTGTACACGTACTATATGTACGTACGTGTACAGTCATCGGATATATGCATGCGCGCGCGTGTCCCCTATCGTATATAATACTCCCTACCCTTGTGCCTCTCTTTCCCCTCTGGCGATTCTCCATCTAGCTCACCCGTCTCCCCTATCCCATCCACCGATATTCTCGCCCGGCGCCCCCCGGTGTATCCCGGCGACGTTGCCGGGTGTTACATAATAGCTGGGCGGTGTTGCCAGCTTTCCACACGCGGCGCAGCAGTGTTGCCAAGTCAGGCCGGTGTACCGTGTCGGTCTGCTTGCCTGCCCGCCTTGCTCCAGCGAGCCAGCCTTCCTAAGCTTCGCGCTAGCACTCTCCAACGAAATCCACCGCACAAAACTGAATTTAACCTCAGGAAAAAAAAAAAGAAAAAAAAAGAACTCATGTGTCCCGATTAATGGATCACCTGGATCTACCGGTATCAGCTAGATATTATTGGAATTTTTATATTTCAATTTGGATAATTGGATAACAATTATCGATAATGCGGCTACAATTTTTAACATTACACGGATACATTAAGTAATTCTATCGTAATAAAAAGATATTTTCTTTTTTGTTTCCTCGTACAATGACGCTTGATATTTTCTATAATCAATTTTCTCGACGATACATTTAGAATGTAATTTCGTAAAATATGCTTTTATGTCTATTCTACATGTGCGTAGATCCATGACGCGAGTTACAAATTTGCGAATAAATTCACTAAGAAGTTGAAGAAACTTGTTCTTCTCCTACTCTCCTACTCTTGATGGAAAAAGGTCCACGTCGAGGAAACACAGGTTTGCTTCTAAACTAGAGAAGATGCGAAACGAGTAAGAAGAAATTCCAAAGTACGATTGAATTTATCCTCTTCCGTTCAGTTATATTAATTTCTTGCAAATTTTATATCTATAACTGCATCAACTAATTTTATAAATCTTATTACGACTGCATTGGATATAATGCGTAAGATAGGCGTGTATTTTACGTCCTATATAGGGTGAATCTTTTTAGAAATGTAGAATGGTTGGTTTCTTTTGTTCCTGAAAATGTGGGTCCTATGCAGGTCCGAATATCTTGAACTGGTTCCGGATCTCAGATTACCAGTCCCCCTCGAGCAGTTTCGAACAAAGTCCCTCCCTTATTCTGCTTACTTGACGTTTGAAATATCGAGTACGAATAATAAAGAAAAAGAAAACGCGACGCGGCTTTATTCTTATCGATTCTATTATTATCGCATATTCATTTAAATTTATCACAATAATTATTTATCACAAAAGATATAATTAAGTAATAGTAACGGACATTGTATCATGGAAAGCGATATTGTCAAAGCGATATTATATATAGTTGATACAGTAGTTTTTTTCTTCTTTGATATGAATCAGTTATAATATAAGAGAGATAAATACATTTAAATTAATGTCCTCGGAATAATGAAATCGGAAAATTTAGATTTAAGATAAACTGTGAAATTGGATTTGAATAAATTTGGAAAAAAAAAAAAAAAAGCAGAAAGAGAGGGGGCGAAAGCGAGTTGAATACAGGATAAATAATGAAAAGACGCTCGTACGCGCTCGTATGCATCATGGAGTAAAAATTTACGGGGACTTGTAGAGCTTATCAGATATCCCGTCCGAGTGTTTATAATCACGTAGGAAGAAGAATGATGATGTGCCATGACAAACAATGTTGATAAGAAATTGCGTGCGCGAATTTCGCTGAGCAAATGCGACGTATATGTGGAGATTTATCAGAAATCCACCTGTGTGTGGATTACTGATTCACTGCGAATAACGCGTAATGTGAGAAAATCTAATTATATATTTCGCAATATTACATTATACGCTATAAAATATAGGCTAAAAAACTGCCTTCTCACAAGGCATAACAGTAGCAGCTCTGGCTGTCATCGAAGCAAAAATTATTGCGAGCAAATTGAGCACGCTGAACACGTGACATGTATACACGTGGCGATATAATTTCGTAACTGATAACTGATAGCTTTCGTCGAGTGCGAAGCTATGTGTACACAAGCCACAATAAAGATTAAGAATTCTGTACTTTATTAAGGTATGCAATATTAAAGAAAAAGGAAAGAAAAAAAGAATGTCTTTGATCGAAAGAAGATAAAGAAGAACACGACGCAGTGAGCGACATTTTGTTGACATTGAAGGAATAAATCACCGGCATCAATCATGGCATCTTCTCAAATTCACGAGTAATACGCGAGCAATTCTTCGATGATAATCGCTCATATCGTTGTATTAAAATAACAAGTCAGGCTGCTACAGGCTGCACGTACAGCGTGCTGCTTCTCTCGCGAGAAAAATCTTCGAATCCGAATGTACATATAACGTACGATACAAAGATACAAAAAATATCATCCACCTGTAGAGGATAGGAATAAAATAAAAACCTCTACGAGAAACATCGTACATAGGTATACATAGAATAACAATATTTATCGGACAGAAGAGGAGGACAGAACACAGGGTGCAGGATGAAGGATGCAGGATGCAGGGTGCAGGGTGCAGGGCGCAGGGCGCAGGCTTGGGCAACTTCGCTTGTCGCACTCTGTCACGTCCGAAAATCGACAGGCGCACACGATCGATTAACTTTGCACGGTTTCTACTTGCACTTTCGTTGCATAACTCACGGCGAGGGCCACCACGGCAAGGTATATTCGCGATACATGCACGGATAGCTCGCGTACAGCGCGATTTTTCATCGTTACACATGCACGCAGGCGCAGTGCCCGCGCCTTGACGCGGGCACAGCGCGCCTTCGTGCTAGACTAGCAAGCGTCTGCAGTAGAGACACGTGTAACGTGCACGGAAAACGTGCACCTCGTCAACTATTTCGTCCGATATCCTCGTCGCATCCCTCGACGAATCCAAGTTTTTGCTTGGATCACAGCGCGGGAATGATTGCCGTAAAGGCAAATTGTTCTCGACGATGAAACGCGAAAACGCGAAAACGCGAAAAGGCGAATCAGACGAACGATGCGACGTAGAGAGCAGATGAGATTTTTAATTATCTGAAAATGCCTACTTGTTCCACGAATATTATATTCAAAGTGAGAGATCATAGTCATCTCGTTGACCGATTCACCGATTCACCGATTCACCGTTTCTCCGTTGACTAATATTGCTCATTGAAATGCTCGTCTTTTAAAGTGGATCCTACGAAATGTTTGCTCGGTCGACCTTACGCAGAGCTTAGAAGAGGTTAGGAAAGATTATATAATCGATTACATAATCGTTGCTGTTTCTTTAATTGCTTCGAAGATAAATTCAAGCTAATTCAGTTTACCGAGCTAATTCAGTTCTCAGCTCTTGGCTGAGAAATTATTTGCCGCGGCAACTATGCTCCACACTAGATTTCCGTAGTATTCCTTATCATTTGGCGAGCGTGCGTGCGTTTCAATTCGCGCGATAAATCAAAGTCGGTAACCGATTACGAGATCGATTTCACGTTTCTTTCTGAAGACTGATCTTCGCTCTTCTACACTTCCGTACACTCGCGCGACCATCTTCCCTGCAATTCCGAGCTGTTCAGTCGCTCGTTATGCGAGGGAGGGCAAGACGAGAGATGCGGCGTTGCCGCTGTCACGCTGTCAGGCTGGACGCGCGGGTACGAATCACGCGGCAACGTTGTCTGTCTGTACGTACGTCCGCGCGAGATGCGAAGCAAGCAGCGTGCATCTCGGTATGTCACTTTGGCCTGAACGCGCAATGCCGATACGCGTTCGCCAGATACCGTAACACGAAGAGAGCATTAAAAAAATTTGCCCGCGGTGTGCGTGGATCGAAAAGATACGTGTCAGCGGAGATGCCGGGGCTCTTAGATTCGAGAATTCTGGCGGGAATGGAAGATACTTGGGCTCTTGGAAACGAACACGCGTAAGATTATTCGAAAGTTTCTCAAAGTTGCGTAACGATGATGTCTCTCGTACGTACTTTTTGGTGAAAACGTTCGTTTCGCCAAAATTAAAAATTACAAATTAATTCAAAATATGAAAAACGAATGACATTCTTTTATTATTTACTCATTTGTTATTTTACTTTTAATAGGTAAAACTCGGGCAAATATGACATTGCTGAATTTGACATTGATGTCAATATATGTATGTAATTACGGAAAATTTTAGTAAAAACAATTTTAAAAAAATGCGGAATGTCCAAGAACGCGTTTGCATCTTTAAACAATTTCATCACACCGAACAAGGATATATCCGTATATTTTAGCGCCAATATACGTATAATAACAGATTCGTCCCGATCGAATCGGTACATCTCTTTAATCACAGTTCGCAGTCATCGTTGCAGAACAATTAACATGCGACGCCATTGCATAAATATCTATATAAATATGGATAAATATCAGTCATTACACATTTCGTTATACTATTTAATATCAAATGATAGATATATATTGCAAGTAAAATCGTAAAATCGAACGTATTGTTTTATAAATATATAAATACATATTTAACAATTTACATTGCATGAAATTTTTATTTTTAATCGCAATTTCGTTATAATCCTCTTCATTTATCCTTTATAGAGCATTATGATGATATTATACAGATCATGTACAAAGATATAGCGCGTATCTTAGGATATAGCGTATTGATGATTGACGCAATAGTAAAAAAAAAATGTTTCCTCATTCCTGCGTTTCGCCTCAATCCCTTCGCGAAACAAGCGTTGTGCAATTAACTTTGCCCCAACGACACGATGTATCGGGGGAGTAAAGTTCCGATTATCCGACCGTTCTTCGACCGAGTCGACGTAACGTCGAATCGTCGACGTTACGTCGACACATCGTTACAAGGTTACAAGGAATATTCTCCTTCTCTGAGAAAGGAGAGCCCAGTATCTTTCATATATTCGTGGAAAAGTTTAACGCTTCCCAAACCCATTCTTTCTCCGTGCGCGGGGAAGGGAAGCTTTATCTGATCCAAATAATGCCGTTTAATAATTTCGAGAAACTAATATCACAGATAAATCATGAGAATGTCACAAAAATAATAAAGTTCCATAAGGGTACACGCTAAGCTTCTGCTTAACAAGACACGGGTATCAATTTATTATAAACATGACAAACATATCTCCTTTCACATGTAACGTGTAACGCCATTTATCCATTTCCAAAAACGTTACGCGCATCCACACACGCACACATGACGTAGGGTGAAATACAAAATTTTCATCATGATCCGCGTAGCGAGTCGCGTTACTTTAGCTTCAGCGAGGGACGAAGGCGCCCTATCGTATCGGCGCGTTATAGAATCATCGAAAAAATTCAATTGCAGTAACGAGAAGGAGTGGCGGGTAAATAGTGATTGCGCCGATTCGCAAAGAAAAGATACGTGAAAAGATACAGCGACATATAAACAGCGAAAGTATAAACGCATTATCGAGACGGTTTGCGCACACGAAAATATAAATAGGGACTATCGAGGATTTTCGACATCGAGGTGAAGACCTCGAGGCCTCGACGATGAGGGTACCTGACCGAGAGAGAGAGAGAGAGAGAGAGAGAGAGAGAGAGAGAGAGAGAGAGAGAGAGAGAGAGAGGGAGAGAGAGAGAGAGGGTTGGCTCGGGGTGCAGAGGCGCGGTGTAGGGTACGAGGTAGAGCGGGACGAGGAGCGAGGAGTATGGAGGAACGGGGCGAGACGAGACAGAGCGGGAAGTTGGGAGTTGGGAAGGGAGGAGGCGAGAAGGGAAAGGGAGGACGGCCGACCACGCGCGATCAATATACCAAAATACGCCGGCAAGCCGCGCGCGCGCGCGCACACACACACACACACACACACACACACCACACATGTACACGCACACGTATACACGTGCACGCGCGCGCGCCGCGTTCACATCCCGTGATGCCAAGCTTTGTCAATATATACCTTCACGTATGCAAATTGTAAATATAATCTAAGCGAGATCCCGTATTCCCGATGACGGGTATACGGTGCGCGCGAAAGAATTATGAATGTAACACAATTGCACGCGCGCGCTGGCGCACGGCATGTATCAGATACCGATGAATATCACCTCGCGAGTTCCGAATTCTTATTATATAAGAATAAGAGTATGAGCGACAAGAATACAAGCACTTTACTATAGTACAGATATTGCGATACAGATATTGCGTGCATCTACGAAACGTTCCATTCAGAGAAAATCAGAGAAAGCTCATCGAAAGCTCGTCAAGTAATATTGCTCAACTTTTGGGATACGATTCAACGATAACTGTTTGACATAATTGTCGTACATGTTTAGAGATTCGTGCTGAAGATTAATGTAATCTCTGCCAATAATTTTAGCCAAAGACTCGAGACAAAGAACCTGAGGTTCATCGGGACTAGACTCGAAGGAAGACGCGAAGGAGAATGAATTTTGTCTTTGACGAAGATTCTTTTGGCTATCCTTGATACATCGATCGATATCCCACCGTAATCGTTTGCAAAAGATATGCAATGGAATGGCCGATTTCATTCATCGATTTCACGAGACCGATTGAAAACGCCACGCCCGACAACGGGACCGATCATCTCAGCAGGTTGGATTCGAGAGATCAGCATTCCCCGCGGTGGCGAGGACAATTTTAAAGGAAGATAAGGAGATATCGTCTTTCGCTCGTGGATATCATCCGATATTAACGGAGATGAGCGCGCACGTGGGCGCATGTCGCGCGATGCTACTGCGAGGATATGTGTATTCTCAAAATTAACTGCCGTGACGTACGAAACACGTGTGATGAGAGGCGTGCGAGAAATTTAACGAGCAGGCAAATCGGTCATTCGCGCAATTCGACCATTTCCGAGAAAATGACGACGGCTTGGACGATTCGTGGATTCATTCTTTGCCTATTGTTTGTATTCCCTCACTTTCTGCACTTTTCGATGCAGGTGTAGCCGAGTCGTGCTACGCCGCTGCGAACAAGCATTCGCCAGCTGGCACAGCAAATGTGTAGCGCCACTGCTCGCAATGCGAGCGTTTACCAGCGCGTTTTTCTAGGGGTGAAATTTATAGTTGGGACAATCGGGACTAGTGGCCGCACTGAAAACGAACGTATCGAACAAGTCCCTCTCCTCCGAATTTTCCCTCTCTCCTCCATTAATCTCTATTGATCTGTCCAATTAATAGTCTGTCCAGTTTATAAAAATATGTCAACTGGCAATTCAATTCAAACAATTCTCTTCTCTTTCTCTTTGATATCTCTTTGAGGCAGAAGGCATTCCAATTTCATATTTTTATGATTTCCCCTTAAAAGCAATTCTTTTCTTGTTAAAAAGAAAAGAATCGCTTTTTACTCACTCACTGTATGATAAGCCATTGGAGATTGCACGGATATCGATAATCGGATATGATTAGATATGGAATATTTTGAATATCTAATTTAATCAAGAATCTTTGAGCCACCGTTACGTTCGCCAGCGCTTCATTCTCTCATATTCATGATGGATTCTTATGGTTTTTATTTATTAAATATATAATCATCATATAGTAGATAAATAAATGCACGAGCATTTATTATCTCCTTATTATCTCCTTTGCGTACACGTGCATTTTTACGTACGGAAGAGCCAACGAATATTTCATGTTTTTATATTATTTATATTATTATTTATTATAAAACATCACATATCCTCGGTTTGAGCATCACTGAGGGACAATGATTCCGCCTGTGCATGTGCGACGAGAGCCAAGTAGCGTCACTGATCTCCCTAGACTAATATCCTAACCTCCTAGTTTATAAATAAAATATATATCTCATTCACGTCCTACATGCATTCATCTTTTCACGAAGCTATAAAGACTGCACAGGACTGCACAGGAATCGGTCAGATATTTATAAAAATAGGGGGATTCGCGGCACTGCTTAACGCTTATCGCGTTATATTTAAACAAAATACAAGATTCACAATCACGTGAGTTCTCTCGCTTCTCCTACTCCTTGTACCCCGCCCCATAGAACGCGACCGTCCAACGATTCACTAGTGGAGCCGCGCATTGAGCGCCACTGTCGAACAATAACTTCGTGCCGCTGCGAGCTCTCAAAATGGCTGTCCTCAGCTATTATTACTTCAGGGAAAAAACAAATGACGACGCGCTCACGCTATGCGAAGAGAGACAGAGCCAAGGCCCTCGGTATAATGTATCTTGGTGTACATATGATTGCATGTGGCTAAGAGAGACGTATACACGTATACGTATACTTTTCTCTCTTCCTTTTGCTCCCTCGTCATCGACATAACTTGGCGCACCGAAAATATTGAGACACCTTATGTGTTTCCTGAAACAGTTTAAGCGGTTTATCGGAGCGCTATCGGCTGTTTGTACGAAAACAAAAAATAATGAGCCTAAATAATGAGCCGATCGTGCAACTTTCCTCTTTCTCTTTGTATAAATTTTCTAACATCTATATATATATATATATATATATATATATATATATATATAGATATATATATAGATATACATATACAGAGAAAGAGAGAGAGTTAAAAGCTTCCCAAGAGTTTCTAAAAAATTGGACAAGAAAGAAATAGATGAAATGATTACAAAATCATGTTAAAAACGTGACTGATACAATGATAATTGGTAACATGATTAATAATATATGTATGTACACAGATAATGTATAGATAATGTATCTTCACTTTTTTTCTCCTACTCTTCATATATAAATTATGTTTAAGACGAGACAATAAAATTGCTCTAGATAATTTCTGGATAACTTACGATTAAATATCTCATAATCATCATCGACGAATGAATCGAGCGAACGAGTGAACAACATCTTGGAAACATTTTCAAACTTTTATGATTTTATAAATCATAAAGGGGTTAAAGGGATATCTTCCCTTTAAAAACGAAAACTCTCTTGGAAAAGTTCCTTTTCCTTCTGATTCATTCTATAATTCATTCCAAAGAATCCTGCAATCTTAAAATTCGATTGTCTCTAACGAGATGATTGTCTCTACCGAGTAGGATATATTCCATCTACCTCGATCTTACGTGCACGTATCGTTTCGAATTGTTTCGGAGATCAACATGTATGGTTGAATCATCGAGCTAGTTAAATTAAACCAGCGTACATGATCATACGAAAAAGATTTGAGAAATCGAGAGAAGAGAAGCTTTGTTCGCTGCTTTCATGCTATTCGATTCTTAACCTTAACGGGTTAGGATAATAGATTCGCAATTTAAATATATCCAAGATGTAGGTATATCGTTAATCCTTTCTTGCGTACTCTCCTGCATCCAATGACCGTCTTTGATTAGTATTTAGAGTAGTTTTCGTTAAATAAATCTCGATTTATTCTCGAATTCTCCGAGGAATTGGTGAAATGGTGAAAAGTGCGTAGAGAAATAGAGAATATAGGTGCGCGCGTATATTCGTATCCGCGCAGGTTTTGATAAATATAAAGATAAATATAAACCGAAGCTTACCTAGCCTACCTTCAATCTTCATCGCGTTCCACGTAAACATTAACGTAACATAAACATAATATTCCCCGATTCTCCAATTCGTTTTCAAATGGAACAATTCGGTTTGAAGTCAAGTCAAGTTTGTTAACTCCTCTTTTTTATYCCCCCCCCCCYCCCCGCCGCGCCAGAAAAATGGAAAGACGCGCACAGCGCGTTGACAGAGTTGACAGAGAGAACACAGAGAAACACAGAACGGACGCGAAGTTAAAGCTGGCACACGCATGCATGCTGCCATCGATCGCGAAAAGTTGGAGCGATCCCGAGTCGAAGCCCTCCTCGTCGGGATTCAGCGGGATTCAGCGGGACCATTCGGCGCGACTTACCGTTTGAAATGCTCCCTGATGCGATCCTCTCGGATGTTTTCCGGCAGATTTCCAACCCACAGGTGACGTGTCTCTCTAACCATTTTGCTCCGAACTCTTCATTTGGGATCGGATGTTGTGGTATCGTTTGGAGGCACTGTACAACGACACACAACCTCGATCGGCGGAACGATAATTCACTGCACACTCCACCGACGACGACACATAAAACGCGCTATTCCTCGATAAAAAAAAAGCGGGCTGCCGCGTTCTCCTCGGCCGCGGGTCGTCTCGTTCCACTTTTGTTTTCTCTCTTCTCGGGAACTCGGCCTTCTCTGTCGTTCTTATCTAAACTCTCTTTATCTAACCGAGAATCGACCGTCTTTTCTCTCGGCTCTTTCCGGATTGCTGCAGAAAAACAAAACACTATTAAACACTAGTTACTACTAGTAACCGGCAAAAGATGCATCCGATAGACGCGACGGATGCTATCGTCGAGGACGCGACACGTCGGTGGATGTACGATCGCACGTGCATGCGCTAGCAGTACGGCGGCGAGGATGACAGCGGCGGCGGCTGCCGCGATCACCGAGACGACGACGACGACGGCGACGACGGCGACGACGGCGACGACGTGGCTCGCGTGGTGATCAAGCTTTCGCGCAGCGACGTACTCCGATCTCGGACAGCTGAAGGAACAGGAATCTCGATGATGATGGGCACCACTGACGACAACGATTGCGAGCATCAGTATCGGAGAACACCACATCGTATATCACTGTATCGCGGATGGAGATACTTGCGGCCGTTACTCTCTTTTTCTCTCTCTCTCTCTCTCTCTCTCTCTCTCTCTCTCTCTCTCTCTCTCTCTCTCTCTCTTTTTCTATCTCTCTCTCTTTCTCTCAATCACACGTCGCACTATGGACACTTCCCGGCACTGAGCATCCCGGGCGATGCGCTCCTCGACGCAGCATGATTCCTCGCGATGCACACGTGTCGGCGTTACACGCGCGCTTCGTTTTGCGAAGCTCGTGGAACGGCCATCGGGCACGCCACGACACGGCACAGCACTGCACGGCACGGCACGGCACGGCACGGCGCGGCGCGGCGCGGCGTGGCGCTGCGCGGCGCGGCGCAGCGCAGCGCGGCACGAGCACAGCACAAGCACAGCACGACACAATACGGCACCCTCGCAGCGGATATCACTGCGAATATGGAACGCGCAAGGAAACTTTCGTCGCCGCTGCTTTCGAGGCCGGGACCGGGGGTACGTGATCCAACCAACACGCTCGCTGATAACGCGAATCGAATTCGTCGAGCAAGCAAGCGTTTCCTCTTCCTTTCGCTCTTTCGTTATTCCTTTCCTGCCGGTTTGAACTCGCGTAAACTTCCCGAACGATAGCACTACCCTTTACCGTAATACACACATGCACGCGCTTCTCTATATGCGTGCACATTCACAGCATAGGCACGTACACATGACATACGTACGTACACATGTACAGGGGCATGTACGTATATAGCTTGATGCTCCGAATACTTACAACTTCGGAGCGATTGCTCTTTTCACATCACTGCATGTGCCCCTTGATCCGAGCATTTCGTATTCGTAGACGAATACACACACGTATGTATATATATATATATATACACATATATATATATATGTATATATATATATAATATATATATATATATATATATATATATGATATTTATAGGGATATACCTGTGTATCACGAGCACTCTCGCGCTTTGCTCCGATCCGAAAAATCGGTCGCAACTTTCATAGACGACGTAGACGACGCGGATCGCGCAAACGACGTGAAGTTATATCTCGGGATGCGATTCTCTTTCTCCGTTGCGTGCGTGGCCTGAAACTCCCGTTGTCGCACGAACGTGTATGCGCACAATGATACCGCACCGTTCGGACGATAATGACGATGACGACAGCGACGTACAGCGGAGCGCAACAACGCTCGCGCACGGCACGTTCACAAGTTTGCAAGTAACGCCGCCTCGAAAAACGCACCCGTTTAGTTACACTCGGGTCATGTAACGCAGACGGAGCTAGATTTGGCTCCTTCTCACTGCACTACACTACATGGAGTGACGTCACCGTGGCGGGAGCGTAGCGAGGCTCGCTGACTAGCATCGCTGTCCGGCTGCCTAGTGGGGAGAGCAAAGTAGGGGAGCGAAACGAGTCTACCTAGAGAGGCGGTTCGCAATCGCGATTGTCGTCCGCGGTAAGACCAGAATTATACCGAGGGAAGGGGAAAAGAGGAAGGGGAAACATGGCGTGCACGAACGCGCATGCCTCGAGTAATGGAGGGGCTCAATTCGAATCGAAGCAAGGACAGGTAGGGAGGACTCGGGGATTCCGACGGAGAAGGGATAACGGGTCGAAAAAAAAAGGAGCTAACCCGAACCCTCTCCCCTCTGCTCCTCCGCCTTCCTTCCCCTCGCCCCTTCCAGCCGAACTGCGCCGTCCTCTTCGTCTCGTAGCATTCTCGCTCTTCATTCGTGTGTCGTGTTCTTCCCCTACCCTCTCTCCCCCCCTCACTCTCTCCCTCTCTCTCTCTCTCTCTCTCTCTCTCTCTCTCTCTCTCTCTCTCTCTCTCTCTCTCTCTCTCTCTCTCTCTCGCTCTCGTCTCCGGTGCTCCCTCTTCGCTCCGTTTCTTTCCCCGCAGCTCCTATTTCGCGTAAGTCATTCGTCCTCTTCCTCTTGTATCACTACCACCACCATCATCATCACCACCACCACCACACCACCACCTCCGATCTCTATCAAGTCAAATCCTATTCGCCATCTTTGTTTCGCTCTTTCCTTCTCTTTCCTTCTCTTTCCTCCCTCCTTCTTACCTCGTCCCACTTGCTCTCTCTTTCTTGCTTCAGGGCCGGTTGAGGAACAACCAATTACCCGGGGCATCGGGTACTTTCTACCGAGAATAAAGACGAACAATCGGATTATTGCGGAAATAAAAGTGCTTAACTTCATGACGTTTTCTCTGTAATCAAGGAAGGATGATCAAACAAACGCGTCTGCTCGATAATGCATGCACGAGTTAATGGGACACGCATAAACGATGTCCTTTGTGATAAATGATTTGCCTTGAGCGGATAACAATCATGGCGTTCTGCTATTTCCGAATTTTTCCGTTATTCCGAAACTTTTCGAAATACGAGTGAAATACCGATACGGTATAATTGTTGATGAATAGTCTCATGTCTGATACAATTTCTCTCGGAGACATTGAATTCTTGATTCTTAATGAGGCAAAACCAACTTTGCAATTATCTAGTTTTTACAATGAATACAGTTATCAGGTATCAAAAATTAAATGGAAAAAATATTCGTGACTCGTTAAATTCCGACAGATTATCTAACGGATGGAAAGAAAGTTTTTATTAATAATTTTTACGTTTAACATTTTCACTCAACTTGATTAATACATTACGATATAATGTACAGTACAACGCGTCTGATATCCAACTTTGCTTAATCTGCAAAGCATGCAAACTGAGGACACGTAAAAATACATGAATACAGCTGCAAGTTATTCATCATCATTATTTATCACTATACATCATTTTTGATCATTTTGTATCCGATCGCACCGTTAAACGCGAAACGTGTTTGCTTTTCGTCAAAGTGAATTCAGAATTATTAAGAGCGCTCGCATTCGAAAGAAAGAGCAAAAAAGGAATGACGTTTGAACAATGGGGGGTGAACAATGTACTAGCTGCGTGCCTGCATCGCGCCACCGCCATCTTGTTCTCAGCGAGCGGTGTCCGTGTACGGATGAACCGTTGTTACATGTCCCATGCTTTGTACGTTGTTCGTGTCGCTCTTCTGAGCCCCGTCGCTCATCATCGCACGTCGTACGTTACGCGACGTCGAGCTCGCAACGACAGTAACGTCCCTTCGTGCGACCGCAGGATGTTGCTCGACTAGAGAAAGCGATTTCCGTTACGATCGAGCCGCCACTCCGCCCGAAAACGGACACGTACGTCGTCGGGAATATCATGTTCGTCGCGTTTGCATCGGACGACCTGCGATCGTGTGTTCTGTGCGGGTGAATTTTGCGTATTCCTCTCTTTTTTTTTCTTTTTTTCTCGCAAGCTCGATCGCTCGATTGCATCGAGTGTTACCGTTGGGGCCGGATCTGTAATTTTATGACTGATTCGATCTACGAATTTCCGATTTAAGGAATCCACGCGCGAATGATAGGTTTATTTGTGAGAACAATGAGATAAATCCTCGTATATGTAATTTCGAGGATTGAGCTTGTCAAGATTGTAACAAACATCCTAGCGCTCGACGCTTGACATAAATTGTGAACATTGATAATAAAAAGTAATGATTATACATGATTATATATGATTTATTTCATTTCATTTTCCACTTTTGGTTGTTTGCGTACATGTACTTGTAAACGTGTGATTTTGTTTCGGATATTGCTCGAGCATGGGTCTTTGATTTTTTCGATTTGACAATCGAAATAGAATTGTGACGCGTTTTACGCGAAAGCCTAATGATATAATATATATATATATATATATATATATATATATATATATATATATAAAATAAATAAAGACCAACGGTAATGCGTGCAATAGTATCTCAAAGATTCTCGATCGGTTCGTTTATTTTCACTTCACAGCGCTGTGAGTCTTATCCGTGATATTTTCCATATCTCGAATAAGATCTTTGCTCCGAGTTATAACTATCTAGTAATCTCTAAAATCTTGAATCAATGACGATAAATACCGTCACGTACGCGTTATCTTGATTCTTTAATCTCTGATATCTCATTTGTCATAAAGAATACGATATTAGGAAGAAGCAGATTCCTTCTTGCAATCTGAGATAACTTATTCTAGCTCGTATCGTATCTTAAATAATTGCAACAATATATTTACGAGCTTGCGTCTCCGAATGTTTCGCGTCCGAATCTCACGCAACGTGAAATTACGACTCGACTTTGATAATATCGTAACATTTACGTTACATACAATATCATAATCATGATATCAATACATTATTATTGCGATCATCTACCGTTTAGCATAACCGAAAACCGGCAACGTCATCCATAATTGAGCAGGTCCGAGCAGCAAATCGAACGTAAAAAGAAAGGTAAGCATGTGGTAAGCACGCGATCGCGTACATCGCGTAACATCGCGTATTAACGATCCAACGAGCGCGGTGTGCCGCGCGCGCGCGCGCGCGCGGCGCACCATGATCTTAATCCGCGCGTGGGTGTGCGTAGCGCGGTGTCTTAATTCTCCGCGCGTACATCCGTTATCGAGCCGCGGAGGCAGCGCGATCGGCGAAGCGCGCGGCTCAGCGGCTTCGCCGTGATTATCTCGGTGTCTTTCGCGAGACGATTGCCGATAGCACTTATCGCGTTGTGGGCGAAGCTATTTCTTTGCCCGTCTGCATTTCGCGTCCGAAGGTTACGATACGGATGACGAGAAGGCGAGATAAATCGGATGCCGTGGCGCCGGATGTTTCCTTCCCTTCCTCGAATAATAACGAGAGCGCGTGATATGTTCCGCGCTCGTTCGATCTGATTACGACGATTCCAAGTGTGTGAACATAAATTTGATAGATGTTCATATCTTGGGGGTGGGGCGAAGAATGATGAGTTCGCTAACTGAACTGATGCTATCGTGATGTCTAGTTCGTTATGTAAGTTGGCGGCGGATCCAGTTGGCGTTGACGGCGTAATGACGATGACTCGGCTGTCTGTCTACATGCCTGTTCATCGCACTTATTTCCGAGAGCTTTGCCTTCGACTTTGTTGCAATCTTTTTTCTAATAACCCGCGTAACAATTTTACACGGGGTTATTAGTACACGCGGCGATGACAATGGCGGCGCTTGTGCTTTGGCGCTTTATGCTTAGTCACGGCAGACGCCGTGAAAATCTGATGTACGGCGACATCTTTTGATAATCATTTATCGACGTTACCGGTTATTGATCTGAATTATCGAGCATGGGTAAAATTAATTACAACGATTTAATTAGTAATAAATGAAAAATAATTAAAATGAAGAGATTAAAAATTGCTAAAATCCAATGAAAATACAAGATTCATGTGATTGTTATTGTTTGTATATCTTGAATGAATTTTAAATACGAATGAATGAATCATGCACAAATTTATATCAGTAATTTTTTTCCAATCTGGGACAAGAAGGCTATCCATCCGTCTCTTTTCCTCCCCCTTTCTCTCTCTCTCTCTCTCTCTCTCTCTCTCTCTTTATATAATCAATTACAAATATGTAACATAAAATAGAACGTTACATATTTGATATGTTTGTCGAAAGTAACTTTTCTCCGTTAGTTACACATCGTGTAACGTAGAAAACAATCCCGCGTGCATAGAAACGTATACCTATTCAGCTATCTCACCTCAGCTTGGTGACTGAATATTGAGCAAACAAATGCATATACGGCAAAATCGCTGTCGATATGATAGAATTGCAGTGTTTCATTCTTTTGGCATACAAAGATTTATTCTATTGAACATATATAATTTTCTAAACATCTTTCTGAATTGCTCGATTTATCCGTAGCGTGTTCCGCGCACCTATATTGGAGGAAGCTTATGACGCGAGACATTCGCAGAGAGGGAATAAATAATGAATGACAAACATCCCATTGAGTTTACGGAAGATGCGGAGGAGTTATCCATTACGTCGTTGGATCCAAACGAGCGGAAATTAGCGCGCCGACTTCGCGTTAAGCAGCATCTAGAAGAATTAACTAAGTAAAAACGTTTATTCTCAACATCTATTTTTAGCTATTTTTAGAATAATTAAATAATATCTACCTTGACATACGATACATACACATACGAATGATCTGTATTTAGTATAACTCATGCTTTCACATTTTTGCACAATTCTGTTTTCCATTATCTTTTTATTATAATGTTAAAATATAGCATAATGTAACATATTATCCCTAACGTTATTATTTCTCGTTATTATGCAGAAAGAAGGGTCCCGAAGATGAAGAAATTGTGGAGAAATCGCTTACTGAGAAGCAAATACTTGTCAGTTCTGAACTCTTGGAAGGCTTATTAGCGGAAGGAACCGAAGTGGTTGGTAGCAAATGTTTGTTTTAACTTACACCGTTTGTGCGCGCCTGATATCTCCATTCCACAGACACCACCTGTGGGAATGTACGCTGAAAGATGTCGTCGAGAGATTCTTATTGCACATCCGCAATTATTAACACCGATGAAGAGATCGCATTATACGCGCGATTTAATGCTTGCAGGTATCTTGCGTGAGACTTGCGAACGACGCTAGAGAATTACAACGACGGGAGAAAGAGCAGGAAATCAGAAGAACGCTGTTAAAGAAGCTCGAGGAGGACGACGAAGAATGCATAAAAAAATATGAAGAAATTAACGAGAAATGGTCGGGTATCCTCGCGTCCAAGCATCCATTGGACATACACGCGGAAATGGAAGCGCAAAACGCCAGATGCATGGAAATTATAGGGAGGAAGGACGCGATCATCGCAGAATTACAATTAGAATTGGAAAACGCCGATTTTAAATTCCTTAATGACCAGAAAATCCTAAATGAAGATATAAATTTATTGATCGACAGAATGGATAATCAAGTTAGTGGAATATACATATATCTGTCAGCGATTGCTAATAAATATATAATTGATTATATATAAAGACCTGTAATTTTTATTTAGATAAATGTCATGACCAAGGCTTGCCATCGCGAATTATCGCTTATCGATAATGTAATTGAATCGGAATATAAAATAATGCTTGAAAATATCAAGGAAAAATGGGAAGCGTTATATAAAAAGTTGCAAGAGAATACTGTGATGGGATTAGATATGCGTAAAGAAATAGTGCGCGATTATGAGAAGGAAATGAAGGAAGTGATGATCGACCATCAAGAAAAATTTCGGAGTCAAAAGATTAATCTTGAACTTGAGATGCAAAAGCTTCAGCAGGAAATACAGAGCACGAAAATATTATGTTTCATGAACATCGAGAAACTGGATTACAGTCACAGCGTACTTAAACAACGGGAAGAGGAAAATGCTATAGTAAAAAATCAACAAAAAAGAAGACTCAATAAGTCAGTACATTGAACGTAAATGGAATTATTTTCTAGAATGGAGTTCACAGAAAACTTGACAATATTCTTTAGAATGATGAATTAATAATCATCAAGAATCAATTATAAACTGATGGGATATTTTCAGACTTCAAGATATTATTAACGGTTTGAAGAAAGAATATGTGCAACTGGAAGGAAACACAAGAATCGAGATACAAAAGTTGACCGATCAAGTCGTGAAAGCACACAAAAATATTTTGGAGCTGACGATTAAATCAAATCACTTTACTTCTATTAATGATAAAAGATATATGCAAATTTGGGATATGAATACGAGCAATGCGAATCTATTGCTCAACAGAGTAAGTATTATATTTCTCTTAATAGCTCGTTAAAGCTATTAAGCTGTTTATGCTGGCTAAGCTATTAGAAGTTTATCGCTATTAGAAAGAACAATAATGTTTCAGATTTTAAATACGGATAAAATCATATATGAACAAGCATTGCGTTTGGTATGGAATCCACCCGAGAAAACTTTATTGAAAAAGGAAGATCTGCCCTCTTATCGCAACATAATGCATATTATAAAAGAAGGTAATAATTAATATCACTTTGATCGATCGCTTGTAAAATCCTACTGTGGTTATCCCACAAAACTAGCGTTTTTTTTTTAAGAAAACAGGATAGCTGCCGAGAGAAAGATTATATCCAAATCTTACAAACCGGCGGACACTATCGAGCAGATTAACCTAGAAAGACGATTGTTAAATCATATTATACGACATGTGGCCGATCAATGCGATTATTTGATCGAGGATAAGTTACTCGAGTTGCTTTTACCGTACACCATAAATGATCAATTGGTTGTACGACTAGATAACGTGTTCCAAGTAAACATATGTATTTCATTCCAGATATTTTATTTATTCTTAGTCATTCGATGGATTTCTTATGTTTTAATTTTATATTTATATTTCGATCAGGCATTAAAAATTAAGTCCGAGGAAGAGCTCGGTTTTTTATTAAATTTTTTCTTGCCATACGCATATTGTCGCATATGTACCAAGCCTGTGAGCAACGATGTGAGCAGATATATTTCTGACGAATCAGCTAAATCTACTTCGAAAACGAGGTAAAAGCAGCAAATAATTACCTAATTATTTATTATACAATTGATACAATTATCTAATTATTTTTATTTTGAATTATTGAATTATTTATACAATATTCTACTTGTATTACTTAACTTTTTATATGAGTAATTTTTATGAGCAATAATTTTATTTGCAACGTTAGTTCTGAAGACGTTTGCGGAATTCCTGAAGAATTTACAAGCGATGAAGCTAGATTGATTGCCGCTGTGAAAAAAGCAATCCGTGATGAAGAATTAGCAGTTGCGTCTATTAGCAATGACGTGAGCGTTTGTTCATTTCAAACTTGCCTAGTTGAGGAATCGCTTTCTACAGAACAGGAATTGCTTACTACTTACGAAGAAAAATATACTCCACCAACTCCTTGTGTGTGTATTAACGATATCATTAAAGGTGCGCGCAATTTTATAAACAACATTTTGAAAACAACATTGAATAAATTGAAAGAAATGTTATGATAATATGATATGCTGATAATATGCCATGACATATCATGGCAATATCATATGTAACGATATTAAAGTTTTATTTGTTTTAGATACAGATAATGATCAAATGCAACGACGTTTATTATGCAATAAAGGGCACTTACTTGAAATTGAAGCTACGTTTGTTACTCGAGCTTTGCGGGAATTCATAGAAAAATATCATTTTGTTAAAATGGAAGAAATGCCACAAACCTTTCAAGAAAAATTAACAGAAAGGAAGAAAGTCATATCCCGAGAAATGACCATTGAAGACATAACGAATTATTGGATGCGATATAGTGAGATTTTCTCAGCGAAGAAGGAACGACTCTGGGATGGTTTATTAGTCGGACTCAGAAAATATCATGAAATATTAAAAAAACGAGATGATTTAAATATTGAAATGGAATTTTTACGAAAACAAAATGCGGAATTACGTCATTTATTAAAAACATACATTCAGGTAATGTTAAAAAAACGATGTCTATATATATGTCTGTGTATATGTGTGTATATTAAGTTGTCTTATACCAGAAAATATAATTGAAATATAAATTATGTTGTCTCTTTTCAGCCTGAATGTATTGAATCGTTACAAAAGGACGAACGATCAGTTTGTGGAATAATAGAGTAATTTGATAAATAAATTGAACTTAATTACTACGATTCAAAAAATTCGCCATATAATTCTTACTCTGACAAATACAATATATGCATAATTTTTATATCTATATCAACATATACCAAATATAATTTTGTGATTTTGAATTCTGATTTCTATATGCTTGAATCTGCTTAACATTAACACAAAATCGCTTTAATCAGTTAATTTCTGGTTTATAAACTTTTAGATAAGATTTACTATTTATTTCATTCCATTTTATTTTTCATCTCAGAACAGATAACTTTTAAATAAGATTTATTATTTCTTTCATTGCATCTTATTTTTCATTTTAGAACAGTTCACAAAAACAAATATTTAATTTATATATACATATATATACATATATATATATATGTATATATATATATATATATATATATATATATATATACATACCTATGTATATATATATATACATACCTATTATGTATGTATGTATGTATGTATGTATATATATATATATATATATATGTATGATGCAAGTTTTGTATGCGTAACCACGTATAATCGTAAAGTTTTGAAAATCTGTTAGGATATAATCTAAAATAAACTGTATAAGTACAGATAACACATTTCTTATGGTTGATACGCAATACCGCCTGATACAAAGTTGTTTGATAAGGATTGGATATGACTCTTGGGAGTTGCATTTGATTTGGTTTTTTTCCAGTATGGAACATATCTTTTCTTATTTGGATTCAAAAATCTCTTCACTTTGTCAGCATGTTTGTCCGAATTCATATGCTGGAATATATAAACGGGTAATATTAAACTTCGAATACATCATACATTGTGGTACATTCTCTATATGTAACTATAGGAACTATAAAAGGCAAATAAAAAGAAAAAAATATAGAAACATTACTTAAATGAAAAGAAAAAAATGGATAAATGACATAATGCCAAGATTTCATGTTGAAATAAAAATAGAATAGTGTATAAATTATACATTATATATGTGTATACGTATGTGTATAATGTTATATCGCATATATATGTATGTGTGTATATATATATATATATATATATAAAAAATTATTGTACCACACTGTATTGAGACGGGGAGTTGAAGAACTTGTTACATATATTGCAGGAAAGCGAAACTCCTTTCGTAGGACCAGATTGCTGGGCGTTACCAGTTGATGGTGCCAACGAAGTGCCTTGGGTGACAACCTCTTTGCCATCCCATTCACCTAAGCATCAATGTGCGATCAACACTATCTATGTATCACAACCGCAGTGCGGTAATTTGTGATAATAAATCAGCTTGAACACTACATTCATGCTATAAAAAGATTGATCATTAATGAGCGCGCAATATTGTGTGAAATACATAATTAAGATATCTGTAACGTGTAAAAATGAATTGTGCTTTTATTTAGAAACAATCTAGTAATATAGAGACTCTATAAAAATATCTCAATCTTCATTAAATATTCAATTCATATTTGAATTTTTACTGAAATTCAAATTGTTCATCAAACATAGATTTTTCATAAATGTTTTTCATAAATACAATTTTTTTTACTAAAAATGTTTTGTAGGTTTTATACAATTTTTTTTAAGCATTTATTGTGAAAATATGTTACTTTAAATAATTTGAAGAATTGACTTCTAAATTACAAAAAATATATATATATATACAATGCTATTGTGCATAATTTACATAATTCTTGCCACTTCATAATTCACATTATTTGTTGTTTTCTCTCTTTCTCGCTCTTTCGTCCATTTTCTGTCGTAGAATTTTTATGTTATGTAAAGTAGTCTAAGAGCATAAGTATAAAAGAATGACACAGTGTTTATAATACAGTAATTGTAAAAAAATAATATATATGTAATATTTGTACATGAAAAGAAATTCAGAGGCATAGTCAATCAAATTTAGTTTATTAAATTTAACATATATGCGAACAAGTCGTGACCAAATTGCTTTTCACGATAACATGTTAATAAGCAAATAAATAACTATACAAATATTACTTATTACGCGAAATAATTATTATATATATGAATAAATAATAATAATAATAATATTAATAATAATAATAATAATAATAATAATAAAAAATAATAACGCGCAACAACAAATTTGCAATTATTTACTATAAGCACTTACTAGCACTAAATTTATAAAGCGATAAAAATTGTGCAAATGGCAAGCAAGTTAATTTCACATTGTTAGTTCATAGAAGAAAATGAAAAGCGAAAGTAAGCAATAGCGTCAGACATGCGAATACGAACAATACTAAACTATAAACCAGTATAACTGTATTTTTTTCTATTTTCTCCAGATACATGAAGCGACTAGTTTTAAGACCATATGGCAGTGTTTTTCTTACCATATAGGATTTATTATTACCTCTCAATAATTTCTTTTTATGGCGGCTTCCTGCAAATATAGATATTTTATGTCATTTTATGTCACATAAGTCATATATAAATATTATACAGTAGATTTATAACACATTATACACATACACATACACACACACACACACACACACACACACACACACACACACACACAATGATATATATCATTGATACATATTGCAAGTAGCATTTCATACCCATTACCATTGAGATGCGTTTGTAACTGTTGAATAGAGTTGAGGCACACGTTACATACATTGCATTTCAGTCCATTTGTTTCTTCATCCTTTGTAAATGAAATCTTTGTTTCTTCGAGAGTTGCCATTATATTCTTTGATCTTACCTATAAAACATCATATTTGATACATACATTATTGATATAACATATCATTGTATATTCTCATTACTAACCTGTTTAGCATGACGTGCACCTTGTAAGTGTGTATCTAGTACTGTTTGGCTTGTGAAGGAAAGGTCACAGTCTTCACAGCGAACGAGAGGTTTTTTGGTAGGTAAATTGCCCATTATATTATCAACCACTGCTTTCGTTACGGGATCGTCGAGGTTGGTATCCATAACGTTTTCCGATGGCACAGCCATTTTTCAAGATATAATATCTATATTAACGTACAAGAGATATATCTTTTTTCAAATAATTGTCGATATTGTGACATTTTAAATCATTTTAGAACGGATTTCATATTACGTATACCGAGTGAACATAAAGAATCGGAATTTTTGATTATATCAAATCAACGTATGTATAACGTATATTCGTCGAGAGAGACCTATTCCAACGTGATATGGCATGGCATCATGTCAGGTATACATGAGATCATTGACTCGTAACATACATCACGATACATTTAATACAGGCAATTGTGCTATAAGCTTCTAGCATCTAACAGCATAAACTTTTATAGGGATGTTATAGATAATATGCAGCTGTGATATTTACCGTTTTAATTTCGTTCGATGTAAGACCTATCGTGTAAACCGTTGTAATGAGTACACAAATAACTTTTTCTGCTGTTTGATATGAACAGCACTGTGAACAGCAGTATGAATATAACACTCGTGTTTGAAAGCACGCTCAGTACTCTCTGACATACGTGGATCTCGACGTGGATCTCGACGAGCGTCCAATGAAAAGCTCGCGTTTCCTTATGGCATGCACGATTGGCTGTATTGGATGATGACTGAAATGTCCACTTTTGCGACTTTCCAAAAATTCGAAGCATTTCATGCTGTGCATGAAAAATATCAAGTTTTAGTTTTAGTGAAAGTAGACGTTGGTCATTCACTGTTATTGACAATGAATAATCATCTTTTGTAAATTATAATTGTACTGTACGTAGCAGTACAGTACATAAATTGTACTGTACTGTAATATCGAGCTATTTACAATAATAAAATAAAATTCAATACGTGATTTTATTTTATTATTGTAAATAGATATTAATTAATCGATATTAATTATCTCATATTAATCATATCATGATAGTAGATGATGATCGTTCTTAGATCATTCTATAGATCGCTAACAATTATAATTTCAGATATAATAAATTTTTTCAAGTTTCACGTTTATGAAACAAAAACTTATCGAGCAATGTATGTACGATAGAAGAAACACGTTAATTGACATATAACAATTCCATTTTCCTCGTCTTTGTCAACGAATAAGATATTTCATTTTATAATTTTAACACAGAATTCGCAGATCTGAACGCGATGGCCATTTTGAAGTATGGTCGCCATCTCTCATAACTGTTTGTATCTAGTTTCAATTTCTGGCGCGAAAAAATTACTGTAAATGGTCAGTGATCGAATATATTTTATAATATTTTATAATTGTGTCATCATTATAAATTCGTATCTTTTATTCGCTCGTTTTATTATTTATGTAATACATTTATCATATGTAAAACGCATTATACTTATGTATATTTACACATATATAATTATATATGTAATCATACATTACGCGTGCAGTTCGCAGTTCAGCGATTACTATTATTTTCTTTTATCCTTACATTAGTATAAGATCACGCAAGATCACGAATTTCGCATCGCAAGTGAATCATCGTGTCCAATCAGTGCGAATGATTCGCGAATCGCAATCCGATGCGACAGAGTACGCGGCCCAAGGGGAATGACCAATCTGAGAGCTGGTTCACGCGAATTATCCTCGTCAGTGTGCGTCTGTGTTGCGTATGTGTGCATATAATGTCTGTCGCGAAATATAGTAGCAGCCATCTTATATTTTGTGTCGGAGAAAAACAATTTGGCCATACAAATGTTTCGCGACTGCCCGTGAAGCCGCTCGACAACGGGAGGCGGTGCGCTCGATGAAGCGCGACGTTTTTCGACTCTAGACCCGGAGTACTACATTAGCAAAGGTTCGTATCGATGATAAGGTCGCATTAATTTTCTCCTCTCGGGACGCACAACAGACACGATCTCCCTCCCCTCCACTCGTGATCGCCGCTCGTAAGGAATCTCCTTACGAGATTCGCTGTTAAAATATTCCGCCGTTTCTCCATTGGTGCTCTTTTAAAAATAGAGCGACTCGCGACTATCCGGCTACGACAGGCCAACAGACTTCCCGTGATGGCATAATCACGCCGTGTACAGCAGTACCGTATATAAAAGTTATGCAATCAGCTGATCGTCGGACTGCCTCCTGTCACTTGTCAAAGATAAATGTCAAAACGCTTCGTTCTAACCTGATATGCGCGCGTACGCGCGCGTCGTGTATGCGGACCGTGATTGTCTGCACGCTATCATGACGCGTTACCCCGAATTTTTCCCAAGTTTATCCGAGAGATTATCATTCCGGTCATCTTAGAGCTATATCCTTCTACACAGGTGGATTGGTACGCAGGATATGAGCAGTTTGTCAAGCGCAACCTGACTCTGCTCCCCCATCAGCAAACAGCGCAGCAGCAGGACGAGCAGTCGCAGCAGCTGGCTCAACCGCAGCAAGCTGACATAATGACATCCATGTTCGAACAGCAGATCAAGAGTGAACCTATGGGGTTCTATTCGGTTGCTTCTAGTCGTTCGGACGGATCCAATTCTATGGTGAATCTATCGGACGATCGAGAGGATCTTTCTCAGCAGGAAGGTCACCTGCAACCACAGCAGCAGACATTGCAGATGAGTCAGCAGCAAACTCAACAACAGCAGAGTCAGCAACAACAGAATCAACAGCAGACGCAGCAGAATCAACAGCAGCAACAGCAACAGCAACAGCAACAGCAACAACAGCAGCAGCAGCAACAGCAGCAGCAGCAGCAGCAACAGCAACAGCAACAACAACAGCAACAGCAACAGCAACAGAATCAAGGTATGCAGCAGGAATCACCCAATCGTCAGTCTACGGGACAACAAACTGTCAGGGAGGGCTCGCGGTCTAAACCTCAACCCTGCAAGGTTTGCGGCAAGGTGCTGTCCTCTGCTTCGTCCTATTATGTGCATATGAAACTTCATTCAGGAAATAAGCCCTACCGTTGTACAGCATGCGAGGCGAGTTTTTGTCGCAAACCCTATCTGGAAGTGCACATGAGGACGCACACGGGCGAGCGACCCTTCCAATGTGAGTTGTGTTTGAAAAGGTTTACTCAAAAGAGTAGTCTTAATACTCACAAACGGGTACACACGGGGGAACGGCCGTATGCATGCGACATTTGCCAGAAGCGCTTCGCTGTGAAAAGCTATGTGACAGCGCATCGTTGGAGCCACGTAGCCGAGAAGCCCCTAGTCTGTGACCGATGTTCCCTCACGTTCACCTCTAAGAGTCAATTTGCGATTCACATTCGTACGCACACCGCTAGTACCACTTATGAGTGCAATATCTGTGGACGTACATTTGTACGCGACAGTTATCTGATCAGGCATCAGAATCGGGTGCATCGCGACATGAGTCAGAGCAGCTCGAATCATAATCCGTCAACGCCGCAGAGTACCGGTGGCGCGACGCCAAGCGCCGGTTTCGAGAGTCCAGTCTGCGATCTACGCTACAACGAGGGACCATCGTCGTTGGATGGTCTCGCAGGGGCCAAGGGCACGGGCATAGCTGCGGAGATTGTCAGTTTAGCTAAGCAGAATAATCTACAGCTTCCACTACCGCTGCTGCATCCGCAGACCACCAACTAGTGTTTAGACGGCAGCAACGCCAGCCAATCTCTGCCGCAGCACCAATCACCGCAGCAAGTAGTATGTCCCACCTCGGCGCCTTCGCCGTTCACACTTAATTCACCGATATCTCACACTGAGCACACGAGCACACCGCAGAGTGTCTACCAAACATCGGGCTCTTCCAATCCCTTGGATAGCTCTGATACCCAACTCTATTCGCACATGTCGTCCCCTCTAGATCCCATATCAGAATCGCAACATCATTCGCAGCAACTGCAACGTGGTATTCCCCCGCCAGGGCTTCACCCCGCGCTCTATCTGTACGCTCAGTATTCTAATACGAGTCCTACGATTTCGTATTCGGAATACGTTCAGCGTAACTGAACGCAAACTTTCAACTAGCATCGTTTGCGTTGAATACGTTCGACCTTGAGACCAGTGAAACCAGTGCTATTTAATCACGTCGATTGATCGAAGTGCCTACCGAGCATTCACTTCCGGTTCGTAAACAATGAATGCTCGCTCGTCACGTTTTAGATGATAATATGATGATATATATTTAGTTTTTGAGCAAAGAGGGACGCGATAATTAATCAATTGTGAATTGATTTGACTATCCGATAAATATTCGATAATACCTTTTTGTCTCTATTTAAATGGATTTTATATTCATGAATATGTTTTAACACGAGATTAAATAGCACCTGCTTGAAAAGCAGTTTTTAATTATCGAACGATAAAATCTATGGCGCGAGAAAATACATGCCATTCTGATCGATCAGTCACTCATACGCGATGCTAGCTGAAACTGAAGCGTATAATATTTCTACGAGTCTCCGAGCAGTTTCAGCACTCTTGTTTCGTCTGATTTTAATCAATGCGAGTATACATATACATATATATATGTGTGTATATATATTATGCGACCATTACACATACATAACACATATTTATATTATATTTTTAAAGGAGTTTAGTCACTTGGATCTGTGATATAGATAGTAATTATTATCTACAATGTTTAAACTATTGGTTTACTATTTTGATGAATATCAAAACAAAGAAAAGGAAAAGCAATGTCATGGAGCGATGTAACCATCAAAAATTTTACCAACATTGGTCTACCGAAAGTGTGTTTGGTAGACACCCTACTATATTAATTTTGCAACAACAGTAGCAACAACAATAACAGTAACATTATATATTGCTAATACTATCACTGTCACTGCTACTATTCTAATACTGTACCATGTCTATCACCACCACTGACATTTCCCTAATTATATATTACTATCATTATTACTACTACTATTATCACTATCATCATTACTATTACTCTATTACTGTTACTACATACTATTATTGCTAAAAATTACGATCATTATCGCTAGGAAAACACACACACACACACACACACACATACACATACACGTGAGTTTATTTCGGCAATCACATGCATGTGACTAGGGCGTCACATAGTCGTCATGGTTTCTCTTTAGCTTGATATACTACGAGAATTTCTTTTGTCAATTTCTCTTTAGCTCATAGAAATACTTGTCCCTTCGCAATACTGATGGACATCTTCTAATGTCTAAACGAACATGTGCGCGTTTGTGATAAAAAGATTGTTCTTCGTTAGGGGATAGAGCACAGCTTTGAATCAGTTCCATAGTTGTACTTACTTTCCACATATCGAAGTGTACACAGATATATATTGTATATACGTATACATATATGAATATGTACGATATATATGCGGCGTATACGGTATATATATATATATATATATATATATATATATATATAT